>VXBJ01000852.1:4889-112945 GCA_013400055.1 Nycticryphes semicollaris
TTTTTCCCTTCTTGTGATATTGTTCAAAGGCTTCTTGTGATGCCTTGAAAAAAGTTATTGATTGTTAGATCATTTCTCTCATTCATTCAGATGTTTTCTGGTCCCCAGATGGAAACATCACAGCTGCTGCTCTGGAATTCACTATTGACTTTTGTCTCTGGATTATCAGAGCCCCATGCAAAAGGGCCTGAATCCAGGCACCCCTTTTCCCTCTGATGAAGCTCAAAGCTGTTATCCTTACAGCTCAAAGGAAGTCCCAGTGCCTGTATATGACCAGAGTCTGGAGCAGAAAGGTCTTATGATTGCTTTCTTTGAGCTATTTTTCTAGTGCTCCTTTTTTCAGTTTCCGTATAATTTTTCAGGTCTTCAGTAGGAGCAGCAGATCTCTTTCTGCTTTCCTGCCTCCCTCCACTGTTGTTATTTCTGCTCTGGTCATTTGTTTTAGGTTAAAGGCCCAGAATCAGTCTGAAAAATTGTGGTTTTTTTTTTTTTTTTCCAAATTCAGCCTTTGCTGACCAGCAGCCATCTGCTCAGACAAAGAAGAAAGTGGGAGGATTGTCGTGTTTTAAATGCTTTTCACCCAATCCCTCAAGGAAAGCCTCTCTTTTAAATTCAAAGGGTTGTTATGATTCAAAGAAAATGCTTATTCTACAGACTGTTTCCTTTCCATTAAAGTTTATTTATACCCCCCTTCTTGTCTGAGGGTATAATTATGAATGATCTAAGCTTGTACTGAAAATCCTAAATTAAAAAATACATCTGTTGCAAGGAATCTCTCGCCAGAAACCTTGAAAATGTTATCCTGTCTGTGTATGCGTATATTTGTCTGTCTCTCTATAGGTTTATGGCTATCCTTTATATGTTCCAGAAGTAAATGGGATTAGATTGCTTGCTGTATATTTTAACTGCTGTATACGTTCATGAAGGAAGTAAAACTATGTGGAAATCTGAATACATTTTATATTTATTTATATTCACCTTTCAATCACATTTTCACTTCTTAAAAGCTGAGGGGAATAGATTGTATTGTTCTTCCCCTTCTTGATTCAGGAATAACCATAAGTGGAAGAAAACATTATTTAAATGGTAAAAGTTATGTTTAAAAAGAAAAGAGAGCTATAGCATAACAATAAGAACTCTAACAGTGTTCATTCAAAAGCTAGGTGTTTTCCTGACAATGAAGTACACTTATTTTAGCCCAGCTTTTCAGTGTACCTCAGGAACCGTTAGTGAAACACATTTATTTTTAATTAAGGCCAACTCTGTCCCAACATTTGCTTTAAATATGAGGACCAAAGAGCATCAGAAAAGGACATTATTTCTCAGTCCTTTGAAGCTCCTGCCTCCTGATATGTAGCTCAGGGGAAGGCAACACCACACGGACAGTGGATTCATGGCACAATCTCCACTTGGCAGAAGATTCCCAGATAGCACTTTTCTCAGTTGGATTTCACCTGATTAATAATCTTATTTTTAATTTTTAAAACATTACAGTGAAATGAGTCCATTACGGTGCTGTAATGTTAATTAACATTGTCATAAGCTCTTCTTTCATTTCACTTGCATGCATTTGTGAAAGGTACATTGTGGAAATGATTCTTTTATCCTGCCATTTGCTGATATATCATTTCATGCTAGTACTGAAAGGTTAAATGTTGTAATTTATGCTAATTTTAATTTTCCCTAGTGCCATAGACAGTACAAATCAAGCAGCAGCAATTGATTATACATCGCTGACAGTATAAAACAGAACAAACATACAGTTCTGTCAATGAAAGGCATGTGCCAGGTTAGTCATAGGTTGTTATGGCCTCCTAGAACAGCAGTCAAAACCAAGAAATAATGATGATATGAATATTTATTTTGTGCATAATTCTGGATCCAAGCCATTTTAATAAATAATTTTCCATGGTACTTTTGTGCCTTGAGAAGCGTGATGGAAAGGCTGTTTCCCTCTTGAAGAATTTTGTGCAATAAATATCAGATCTAAATAATGGCTTTGGCTTCTCAGAGGAGAGATTAAAGTTGAAGTGGTCAAGCAGAAGTTCACTGAAACGTGCTTGTACAAGAAAATGTAGGTTGGAGTTTGCGGAGAAGGAAGGACTTAAGGTATGGCTTAGGCTATCGAAAGGGAGAAAGATTGCTCACTAACTTGGTATCATCTGGCAGCTGATTAGATTGCCTGTCACTGTCACAAAGAGTATCTTTGGAGCTGAGGAACGATAGTCAGATTCTCAGTTAGAGCTTCTCAAATAGTCAGGTTAAACATCCGTGTTGTTCAGTTACATTGGTCTTAAACCCTTGCCTCCTCACAGGACAGGAAGGCAACACATCACCCATGCTTAGATCTCTTTGGAGCATATCTTTGCTGTTACTCTGCTCATCCAAAATGATCGTTTTCTCCACAAATGCAGCTTTGGGGCACTCATTTCCATGGTTGAATGGTTCATTCCCTGCTCTGCAACCTACCTTGTAAGATAATGAAACAGAAGAGAGAAATGAGGTCACGGGTAGGAAGTACTGGGAAACAACTGGTATTTTAACATTTTTCTTGATTCTTAATTTGTGTGAAAGACAGGCTGAGATGACTTAAAGCTCATTGAGACAGGAGATAATGCTCTTTGGAGCCAAAGAGAAGTGACCTCTGTGGCTCTTGGCAGTACAAGGAGCCTCAGTCTAGGCTGGGAAATGGGGTAAGTATCTTGAGCTTTTCTGCTACTAAGCTTTACGCAATCTAGGTATAAGCCACTGTGGGCACCTTCCTAGAGAGATACTGTTGGAAGGGATGAGCTGCAGAGAGGGTTGCAGTCTTGCTGGTACATCTAAGAGGACAGTTAATACCCCACTGCTCGTGGGAGAAGGAAACGGAGCATTGACAATGGGATTAGGGAATTATTGCCTGAGTAGAGGACAAGTGGGTAATCCAGTGACAAAAAGAAGTTAGACACTTGCACAGATTGCAGAAGATGGGAAGAAGATTTTTACAATGAGGCACCAACAACCGAGAGGCAAATGCTCCCATAATTTTTTTTCAAAATCGCTTGATAAATTTCAGTGTACAGATCTGGTTGACTTTTAGTTAGAAGTCAGTTTGAATGGTTTCAGCACTCTAACTACAATAGCCATTCTTGCTGATTTTTATGTGTCTAAAACTTGCTCAATATTTGTGTGATAAAGCTTAAAATAGAAATCGGAATTTAGCTTGTCCACGCATCAGTTTGGCATTACAATATGATTTTGGTAAAGAAATATATTTGAATAATGCTGCTGTAGTACTAAAAGATTAGAATAATAACTTTCAAATGCAGTGTTTTAATTTAAAGTAGACATCATTAATTTTTCATGTAGCTATTGCTCTTTGACTTAGAATTAGTGAAACACGGACTGGTTACTTCAACCCAGATGGTTTCTTCCCCACCCATAAAGATTGGTTACTTTAGCACAGATGTCTCTTTTTCTTCCATAAGGCATATTAGAAGGAAAACAAAGATTCACATTTAAGCAATAAATAATAACAACTACCACACCTATTGTCTTAGATATGTCCAAATCCAAAACCACAGCTAAAAATTACTTTAAAGTGTGGTGGGCCACAACTTATAGTTCTTTCATTTTGCTTTCTTTTTCAAAGATTTGACTTTGTTGACATTTTTTACGTTGTTTCAATTGATCTTTATTGAAAAAGAATAGGGATGGAGCAGACTGACAATTTTATTTGACAAATGATTAACATCTTTGCTCAGATCTGGCCTGAAGTGTAACCACAAAGTGTTTGATAAGGGAGTGATAAAATATGGTTTGCAGGCAGTTGAGAGATTAAGGGGCATAAATTGGCTGAATTGCAATCTTAAAAACACAAGGTACAGAACCATGAGACTGTGTTAGCAATGTACCAGTGCCCTTTAATGCTGGGGTTATTCTAACTTCTTTTCTGTTTGCTCTTGGATTGTGGTGGACAAGTCTCCCTTGGTACATGTGCAGAAAGGCCTCTATATGAACAGGTCTCCCCTTCTGTGCATAGAATAGTGGCTCAACTTCAATTCCCAAAGTCTCCAGCCCGGTCTTGAAATACCAAGTCAGTGTTTGAGATCAGCACAGGCTCGTGTAGGGTCCTCTAGGCTAACTTGCTTTCCCTTGCCATAAGGAAGCTGTTCTCCCATCTCCTGTCTAGCACGACGTCGTAATGGATTCCTTGCAACAGAAACTCCCCCATGGCTTCAGCTCTTTGCATTTTTCAAAAGGAGGGTGATCTGTCCCAAGCTAAGCTTGGGTGCAATTGAAAACAAAATTATTTTATGATAACAATTTCTCTCAGGCTTTTTAGCCCAGTCCTAATTTTTCTACTGTAGGGAAAAGTTAGTCATAAGGACTTATATTATGTTTATTTAATTACTAATTTCTGTTAAAGAAAAATTAATTCTGTTTCTTGTGGTGAAGTATCATGCCAGGAATAACATTTAACATGTATGGCTTAACACAATAGGCGATTTTTAAAGGACCTTTTCCTAAAATTTAATTTTAGATTTAGGACTATGGAGCATTTAACTTACTTTCAGAAGGATATTTTGAATAAAAATAGCAAGAAACTGCCTTACTAGAATATCAACCATGCTTGACTGATATTAACCATATGAAAAAATGTATGAGATGTATAAACTACACATAAGAACTACAGTTAAGCCCACTTATATTTTTCTTTTAGAATGGATGTCCAAACTTTAAAAATCTGAATGTTATTCTTCTTAAGATCCAAATATATTTTTTGAGACTGAGGTCCTACTGTTTGCAATAATGAACACCTCATGGATGGCAGGGAAAAAAAATCAGTTTCCTTAACGCTACTGTTAGCCAAAGGGAAAGTAAAAAGTAATTTTATAACAAGATATTCTCCGTGCTAGAACAGCACGGAGAATCCTATCCCTGGATGCAAAATGAAGTGTTTCGGTGTGTCTTCACCCCCTGTTTTCTTCCCTTGTGCCCTGGAGGTTTGCCCCAGAGTAAAACTCATGCAACCCACTGTGGTATAAGGCTGTGGAAGCTGCTACAAGCAGCTGCTTTCTCCCAGAGCACTGGAGAAGGAAGGTCTGACCAAAGTCATTGACAAGACTCCTCTTGTCTTCATTAGGTGTTGGATGCTGCCCGAGCAGTTGATCCAGGAGGTACTGCCTGGTAGAGCTCATTGAAACTATGGAGAAAGCACATAACCAGTCTAATGCTGGTCTGACAGCCCCTTGCAGCATAGTGTACTGGCACCCCAGGATATATTTTGCCTCGTTAACTGTCCTGTATTGTCTTCTGTAAATATAGAGAGTAATACAAAAAGCATTTACTAAAGAGGCTTAAAATTGTCCTTCAAATGATTGTCTTGCATATTTACGTGTTTGTGGTTTGCTGCCATTATAAGCACTGTTTTTTGGCCTATCTCCTTCATTCATGCTCTCTGGGAAACTCACTCCTTTGAGAGAGCCGCAGATAATTTTGTTCCCTCCATTTTTGCATGATGCTTCACTAGTTATGTGCCAGTTGTCTTAGAAATGCTAGTTTAATTAGCTGAGTAGTCAGAGGGATTTTTAGAGCTGCAGGCTCTAAAACTGGCATGTGCATTTTGTGTGCGTCCGAGGGTGAACGTGACGCCCAAAGACAGACTGTTTTAAACCTCAGCAATTGGTGCGATACTCCCCTGAAAGTCAGAGGTTACATTTCAAGGACCAGCTCCACTCCTTGGGTTGCCGACCCCTGGTGATAGAAAGTCTGCTTGGAGCAAGGTCACAGCAGCAGAAACCACCTGCCCATTGCCTGGTGCCAGGGGCCGGGAGCCAGCCAAGCCTGTGCCAAAAGCAGGGAAGGCAGGAGGGGAGCACGAATGGAGATGCCTGGGCAGAGGCTGCTGCAGCCATGCCCCTGGACAGGCTCCACCGGCCATGATCCCAGGCAGCCAGGATGAGGTTTGCAGAGCCACCTTTCACCTTTGCTGGACTCCCGACAATAGACTGAGGGTGCAAGGGCTGTAGCTTCTTGCATTGATGGACTTGGTCTCTCCAGGGGCCTGGCTGCAGCAAGGCATCATAAGAACAGGCTTAAGTTCTTAAAGACTAAAGCAAAAGTTAGATAAGGTCCTCCCAACAGCAGCTAACAGCCATCTGAACTTGATGTGGGATGGCACAACTGGCTAGAAGGTGCTGAAGAAGAAGCTGAAGGGGAAGACTTCCATCCTGTCTGGGGCTTTGAACAACCTTGTCTAGTGGAAGGTGTCCCTGCTCATGGCAGCGGGGTTGGAACTTGATGATCTTTAAGATCCCTTCCAACTGTAACGATTCTATGATTCTATGATCATCAGCCAACATAAGGGTACGCATCCTCCTGCTCAGTATTGTGGGGACAAAGCTATGACCTAACACCGGAGCTGTTTCCATGAAGTTCCCAACTGCTGCTCCTGCTTGTTTTGCAAAGGGTCAAGGAGGGAGAAGGACTTCTCACTTGGCAAATAACACAAATGAAGTGCAAGTATTAGAAGAATACAATACAGCTTTAGCTGTAACAAATATAGATTAGCTTGGACATTACTACAGGTCAAACAATTCTCCTATCACTCTACCTCATTTTTATTGATACATAGTTGCTAAATCTTAATTATTTAATCTGAAATGGTAATGGATGTTCAGAATGATGCAACTAGGTAAATATCATACAAAGGCAAGTTCCAGAAGAAATTGCCAGACGAGTCATTCTTCAGAAATCCTAGTTGCAAAATATTGCCTCCCAGCTCATGACACAACTGCGAGAGGCGTGCATGTCTTTATTTAAGAATAAGTTTCTTTAAGGAACTTTTAACTTTCATTTAAGATCTGGAAATCTGTATATCTGTAAGAAGTTATGTGAAATTCATTTTACTCTTTGAAGCTGAAAAGGTTTTTAAGGGACTTAATTAATTCTGGTTTTAACATGGATGATGATATCCGTATTTTAGTTTCATGTACTCCAGGTGATGTACTGACTTTATTTAGGAGCCTCTCAGCTTATGTGAGTCAAGACAGTTCTATAGATGTGCTGATATAACTCTGCTGAGGTACCCCACACAGATTGCTTTTTTTATGACTTTAAATATTTATTTGAAGTTTTCATTTTAAGAGCTTTTGATGGAGTCATTCTCCCTGATGAAGTTGGTTTTGGTGTGGTTTTTTTTTTTCCTGATGTAAAAGGGTTTGCTTCCCCCATCTGGCCATGTATCCATTGTGTCGATTTCTGCAACTCCTTTGCTCCAAAAAAAGCACATAGACTCATGTGGTTGAAGTAATCCGCCTCCCAGACTTCTATTGAAATAGCTTTAGTCACCCAAATAGAAATCTATCCCACGTTCTTTCATGTTCCAAACCAGATTTTGCTGCCTGTCCTTTCCTAAAGCCGTTCTCGTTTAGACTTGTAATTCTCTTCCTTGCATTATTCCCTCCAGCTCCTTTCTCTCCATGGTCTTTTCCATCATCCCATGGATCTCTCACCTTCACCAACCTGAAGCATTTCCTGCAGCTCTTCCTAAGGGGCCAATGAAAGCCATGAGACACATCTGAGTACCAGCCCTGCCCTCAACACCTTCTAACATTTGTAGCCACAGTATATAAATGATATCTAAAAGAAGATTTTTCTGAAGAACTGTAAAAAGGTTTAAGAGGAAAGCAACAAAATAAATACATTTAGAGTTAATATCTCCAAGAGAAACATCTGTTTGTTCCTTTGAGTGACCAAAGGCAAATTCTTATACATATTCAGAACATGCTACAGGCTAATGCCTAAAGTTGCCAAAATGAATTTTCTGTTCAGTGTCCTTAATAGCAGATCCCAACCAATATATCGGTAGTACTAATACTGCACCTTTGGGTTTTTTAGAGAAGTAATAGCACTTTTAAATTTTTTTTTTTTTCCTTTAGGTATATATTCTGGCATTGCACTTCAGGTTGCCCATATCTTCAAATTTTAGAAACTTCTGTAGGTAACTATTACCTTGAGAAGACTTTTCTCATAGGGATTTCACCTCTGGGACTTCATTTGGAACAGACTTCTAATTAGTAGCAAAATTAATAAGTTTAAAAAAAATTGGAAAAACTGACACATCAGAGTATTAAATAAAAACAGGAGACAACACTGGTAAAAATGGTGCTAGAGTGCAGCAATAGGCAACTTAGGTTATGTCTGTTCCAGTGGGCTTGGGAACAAGCTGCACCCTGACCCCTGCGGAGGGGAAAGAGCTACTCGCTCTCCTCTTGCTTGGGAGAAAAGAAGGGGAAGGGCTAGCAGGGAGCTGCTGACTTTCCAGCTGCACTCCCAGATGAGTCATGGAAGATGGCTGTAATCTCCATGTCCTAGCAGAGGACCTTAGGCTGCACATGAGGATAATTTCTTCTCACCTTGCAGGATGCAAATGAATAACCTGGCACCAAGACTTGATCTGAATCAGTGGGGGTTGGGAGACTGGGGAGTGGTTAGAACATTTTAAAAAAATATTCAGTTATTACAATTCAGCTTATGTTTCTTGGAGTGAGCATATGGCCATGTACACGCAAGTGTCTCACCTAGAAGAGATGTGTTTGTGTATTTTGTGAGTGTAAATGTCAATGCACAGTGCAACAGTTGTGCTCCTTATATACAGCACTTCTGTATGCTTCAGCAGTTTTTCACTCACCTAGACGCAATTTTGAACTTTCCCAGGGTAGCAGTAACATCCATTCTTCTCTTTTTGGAATATATTCAAAGCTTTCTTGATGAGCACACACACAATGCTTCACAGAGTATGTATTACTATTGAGCATCCATTCCTTTCCTGTTGTACCCCTCCTTGGAGAGGGGAGAGAAGTTCAATACACTAACCACACAAGGAATACAAACACCCATTTAAAGCATGTTACACACAAGCACAGTGTAGGTGAAAGCATTCCACACTTCCTGTGAGTAAAACGAACATGAATGGGAAAGAAACTTCAACAGGGTCAATTTTCTGAAGGGTGAGTAGAAACTCTAAACAAGATTTCCCACATTCACAGGCAATGCTCCAGCATGCAGATTAAGTGAGATCTGACATTCCTAGTGGAGCAGTAAATGATTTTTTGATTAAATATCACATTAGAATTTATTTATATAAAATAGGAAGTGTATTTTATAATACCTTTTCTCAGATTTAAATTTCTAATCTCTCCTTCTGGCAACAAATCTAGTTTATATCCATTGAGGTTATCTTTCTGTGATGATACAAGCGGAGGGAAGGAATATTGATTTTGCTGGGGTGTTGAGACACAATCATCTGTTGGAGAGCTACTAGCAGAAGACAGCAACAAGAGCAGAAACTACTTCTTCCTACCTTAGAAAATGAACTGCATTGCTTCCAGGCTCCTACTGTAACTCATACAACTGAGTAACTTGAGACAGTGATTTGAAAATAAAAATTTGAATCATTGCAGAGAGAAAAGGCCTTTGCACTCTCATTTTACAAATGCTCCATATTGCATTTCCTACTTTTTTTAAAAGTTAATTTATTTTTTTTTCCAGCAAGTGCCATCATCTTGTACTTTATATCATTTTCCTACAGTAAGGGAGGTGCATCTCTTCAGTATATAACAGAGCAAAACAGCCTATGAAAGATGGAGAGTAATATAAAACTCTACAACATATGCTGCTTCACCAGAGAAAGGAAGCTCATCACTTTACTCAATAAAAGACATAGAAATACCATGGGATTTTTTTTCCCCACCAATTGGGCCCCAAATGTTCTCATGCTATACTTCTAATGTGCATTACTGGCTGATTAGAAGTGACATCAATTAGTCACATGTCTGTGTTTCTGATGGAAATAAAAATGAGCTTCTGTACACAAAAATCTCAAATTCATCTTTACATTGCCTAGGGATTTTTTCTCCTGTAATATCAGTTATCGGTTTAATATAATATTGTTGACTTAACAATGATATATTTCAGGCTGAAGGCAAAAATGCATTTTGCATTAATAAATTGTTTTGAGATGGGCTTAAAGAATATTTCATTATAAAGGAGAGGCAGCTATAAAACCTATTTGGTGGTCTTTCAATCACTGCTACCTGTGGCCTATTTATGTGGATGGCATTCATCAGTGTGGCAGGAAATATTAAACAACTGCTAGACAGTTATTAGTTCTCCTCAAGCAGAAGTCTTCATACGTTCTATTCCTATACCATGGGAAAAATTCACTTGGTATTTTCTTTCTTGCAACTGTTCTGCTGTTCATAATTTGATGGAAAATTGATTAATCACACATTTAACTCAATGCAAGATCTTCTGCACTGTAATAAATTATGGCCATTAATCAATAAGTACAAAGTAATTCCAGGAGTCTGGAGACATGCTGGTTTCTAATAGAAAAACTTGTGCTTAGGCCTTCTTGCCAGTGACCACTTCATCTGAGGTATTTTGCACCTGCCTCAATCCAATTAGATGACATAATTAATGAACCTCAATGCAGTTGATAATTTGTTATACAAAGGAAAGAATGTTTTGTCACATCTATTAAGTCTTGATGTACAAATCTTTGCAAAGGGGGAAATATGAGGACCCCACGAGGGGAACCTACAACCTCCGTTATGGCAGAGGATATGTCTTTTTTTTCCAGGGCACTGAGTAAGCAAATTCCACTGAACTTTAAAATTCGCACATTTCCTTCTCCCATGTATAAAGGGAAGCTAGTTTGTGCAGAAGTCTTCCATGCCATCTTGTTTCTTTTATGACAAATTAAATGGTATGATTAGAGCAAATATTCAGGAAGTGCTGTTTCCCAGGCAATCTAATCAATGTTTCCTTGGTCGAGTATCAGTTACAGTTTTACATATCGCAATCCATTTGCACCTGTTATATACAGCTAATGTATAGGCTCTCGATAGATTTATTTTTTTTTTTTTTTAAGTGAGAGGAAAAGTATGAAGATAAAAAGAACCAGTCTGCTGCTAATTCTGTCACTAGGAGACGCCATGAGCAGATTTTATTTGGAGACTTTGAAAAACAATTAGCTGAGGATTATAGGACTAAAAGGCCTTTACTAGCTGTACCTGGAAAATACTTTGCCCATTTAATGCCTTCTAAGCTGTCATTGTGCTTGAACTTCAGTCCCAGTGATTAATGAAAAGCTGCAGGGCACAGCTAGAAGCTAAAGTCTCAATTATGAAAAAGCAGTAACTAGTTTAATGTGCTGATGCTTTTATACTTAGACTGACAGCTGTGAAAAATGGCAATATTTCCAATCATGCTTTAATAATTTATCATTAATTTATTGGCATGTCCAACACACTTTACTCCTACTGTTCTTTTTCTCCTTTTAGGCTTATGGCATTTCAAAGCTGAAGAGTAAAATCTGTTGCAAATCTCTAAGGACGAACCTCCTTATGGTGCCCGAGTGATTACTGTTTGCAGGCAGTCGGTATTATCAAGTAGTCCACAGTTTATCAATTTAGATACAGTACGAACATTTTTGTGGGTTATGTGAAGAGTCCTATTAACTGCTGCTAGATCACTCTAACTCCGTCACCCTCAATGGAGTCAGATGAGTTGAGAACCTAGATGGCTTTGTGGGACTAGGGGCAGACGGCAGACAGCCTCATGCAGGCAGTTTTCGTTTGCTGGCCCATCAAGCTCCCTGGATGGAGAACAGGAGCTGTCTAAGTGCTCTAAATCAAGAATTAAATTTGGAAAGTGTCTCTTTTGAAGAATACAGAGTCTCACCTGCCTGTGGAAGCATTATGTTTAATACTGAACAGTTGAATAAGTGCAGCTAAGACAATTTAAAACAGCTGAAGATCTACAATCTGTTTATTTTTGGAATATTTTGGATTTTTCCTTTCCTGTTTTGGTGCTCCCTCCTTACTCAGTTTCTCTTGATTTGGTGTATGAAAAAAGGGAAAAGGGAGAGAAACAAAGTCAAATAATAAAACCTTGCTTCAGTACAATTTCCATGCTGAATTTAGTTTGTCAGGGTTCGTGGCTGTTCCCAGATCTGACAAATACTCACAAACTTGAGCAATTGTGAATTTTAGAGTTCATGACTTCTTTTTATGCCAGAAGTTAACCCTGCTTTATTTTTCATCTGATACTTCTGTCATTTACAAAAGCTTAATCGTGCAAGCAGGAGTGACTCTGAGCAATTGTTTTGATTCGTCTTATTTGTGCTTTTGCATACATTTCTCTTTGTGTAAAGACTGACCGTGCTAAGACCTTGGTGATACTCATTTGCTGTTATTTTTTTATTGGACCTGATGACTCCTGATCTTTTTTGCAAAGCTCACGTAGCCCTGAATGGTAGCAGAGCTCCTCTTGACAGCCTGGCTGTGCTGATGGTTGCCAATTCCTGAACTGAAAAGCAGCCTGACCAAACAGTGGGGGAAGGTTATTTTGAACTGTTTGATGTAAACTATTACAAAACTGCTATCTGGCTGTTGTTTGTGAACTGAGTGAATAGGAGAAACATAGCTATGAGAGAATATTAATACCAATTGATGTGACATCTGTAATGGTCTAACAAGTATAACATATTATATTGCCGGACTGTTCACAAAAAGCTGCTGTGCATCCAATTTGAATTGATGTGATGGAAAGGACCTGTCAAGTGGTTTGTTCCATAGGTTGAAAATTTGCTGTTTCCCATTTAAAAAAAAGAAGAAGAAAGATTTTTTTTTGCCTTTGCTTTTATTTGCATTTGGAAAATTTTGTTTGAAGTTTTCATCATTTTGATCATCCTTTTCCATGCAGACAGAGTTTATATTAATTAGTTAACAGTTCAGTTATTATCAGAGAGAGTTTTGAATGAAAAGGAACCAAGTTCCCAGCCCTGCTCTAACTGCATGTTTGAGAACTGAGTGTGGCACCTCATTAGGAATCCTGGAAATGGGCTAAGGAAAATGAGTCATTAGTAATACTTACATCTACTTCTGTTCCTTAAAGGAATTGAATATCTCTTTTGGGACTTACTACCTGGAAAAGAAGGTTTATTCTAATCCACATTATCTGTCATGCTGCAGACCTAATATTGTCTTTTAGCAACATGTTGGAGAGTGGAGAAGTACAACACAATATATACAAGTGGCTCACATATAAAGGGTATATCTAGACTTCTGAAGTTCATGTCTGGTTATTGCTGGATGTACAGACAGCCACCAGCAATCACTCTATTATCACTTTGTTACCCTCTGTTTTTCAGGGTCCTGGTTTGGGGCTTGATTACAGCAATTTAGAGGATGTATGCAAACCAATTCCAGCTACTAATTGAAGGAACTCCACTAATTAGAAAAGGCTATGGAACAAATAACAATTGGCAACAAGCATGGGGTCATTTTCTGTACTGAACACCCTTCATAAATTGACTTCTAACCTGAACAAATTTATCATTAGATTTTCTGGATTGGAGACAGACTTTGAAAAAAATTATTAATATTGACTTTATTGCATATTTAGGAATATTTGCTATTTTCCTTAAAACCCCAACTCTTAGAGCTATGTAAGGCTCTTAATTTCCATTAAGAAAAATAAAAATTAAATTTCACCACTTGCCGATTGAGGAGAAAGGCTTGAAAGTATGTATTCCAAAGGCCTAACTTGAGAGGCAAATTAAAAACAACCAAATATTATTTTTTATTTAAAAATCACCTTTCTCAAAAGCCTCAGTATCTATTGGAACTGACAGTGATTTTTTGAATGTTTGAAGTTAATAATATTTTGGCACAGGTAGGAATATAACTGCTAATGTATATTAGATTATTCTTATTAGTGCAACTAAATGTAAAGATTACAAGACCTAGCTCTGAGATCTAGTCCCTCTACAGCACTTCTTGGCTGCTGTGAATTCACAATAGATTGATTCAGGTCTTTGTTGAGACAGCCATTTAAATCAGAGAGAAATCAGTTTTGCAAGGCATCACTTTAAGGTACCTTATCAGAAACTGTCAGTGTTTTCTCAAATTAATTATTAAATAGTGATCTGTGTAACTGAGTTGGCACTGATTATCTATTCAACCCAGGTCCCTAGACATACCTCCCTGAGAGCAAGGCTGGTTGCTGGCTGCTGGAGGATCACATCTTGGGATCCTATCTGTGGGAGGACTTTATCCTGTGGTACTTCCGATGCTAACGCCCAGATGAAACTGTACCATTTCTGTTAGAGTAACTTTCTGTGTGTGCTAGCATGTGTGCATGTTTACAAGAATGCATATGTGCATTTTTATAGGAACACATCTAACTTGCATAGCTAGTCCATATATTTGCATTAGTCTTCAAGTAGTAAAATAAAAAAAACCATTAATTTCATATTTGTCATCTTAAATATCCTTTCCTAATAAGCTTAAACCTCTTACACTTATACCTGTGCTTTATCTCTTACCAAGCTTTCCTCTGCTTCCTAAAAGTAGTTCCTTTCCAGTATAAGAAAGTATCTCCTCCTCTGCTGCCGAATTAGATAAGAATATTGTCCATTCTGCAATAGAGGGATTTGTCTCACTTTCCCACTGCCTTAGTGAAGTATTTTTAGCAGCTATTAGCGGTAGTTTAATCCAAATATTATTTACAGTAGAAACACCAGATATCTTACTAATGTCACTTGATACATATAAGTCTAGAAAATGCTGAAAATCCAGTCCTATTGCCACTTTGATATGGTCAAGAATTTTCTATCCAAATTCTCTGGCTCTGGAATTCAATAGCAAATTATGAGTGTCTCAGGTGCAGTGCAGGTAGAGAAGGAAATGTATGTACTTGGTGTGATCCTTCACAAGGTACCTGTGACAAAAACATGAAAAAGTTAACACACAGTCAAGGCTTCTCAGCACCCTCACTCGCAGAGATTGCTCTAGGACCTGGCTTAACTATGATCTTTGTCTAGCACTGAATGTTTCTGTGGGCATTGCTGCCTGACCGCAGTATTCCCATGAAGAAACATTCATGCTACTGAATGCGTTTTTTGGTGGACCTAGATTAGCCTAAGCTATATTATAATGTCATGATAAAGTTTGTCTGTGACTACTGAAGGTGTCTAAGTACCTTATAATAGAGATAATAGACTGCAGCTTGTGCCAAATGCTGCCAGATTTCCTAGTGACCTACTTTCACTGAAAGTCAAAACCACTTAGACACTTTATCAGATGGTTATTATTGCAGTGGGGTTAGAGGTACCTGCGAATCTGCTAGGGAAGCATGCGTTGGACTAAAATCCCAGAAAAATATATAAGAGTTGGGGTCTTTTAATTAATTTTAATAGATCAAGTTCAACCACACTACATGAGAAATAAGAAATTCAGATCCAACAAACACCAGACAGGCCTGTGTGGCACCTTAGTAGTGAGTAACTGGGCTGCAGGTGGGAGAAACACAACACATTGAAAATTTCCAGCTCATTAAAAGCGTGCTACAGTTTGGCCACGTGACATGTAGCTTGGTTTTGAACACCACTTACAAAGTGGAGAGCCAAAATTATCACTTATAAGGACAACCAGTTCTACCATTTTTCCCCAGGTATGTGGTTCCTCATTTGCTGTTTGCCCAAACTCTGTTTCTAGAGATCAAGTGGAAGCTGGGCTCTCCTGCCCAACTGGAAAATATCTAACCTTTCTTGACTCAAGAGGACATTTGTGTTCTGGTGGTAAATGACATCTCTTTTTCTATCTGCCAGTATGTCCTTCCGGCTTCTTCCTCTCAGTAACCCATCAGTTGTCCCTCCCATAGAGACTACACTATCTGTGTATTGCCTTGGTGTAACCAGACTGTAACCTTACTCCCCCCACATATTCCCATCATATTCCCATTGGAAGGACTGTGGAGACTGTTTCCTCTCAAGCACTGGTCCAAGTATCTTGCACAGAAGTTATTTCATGTAGGAAATGGAGAGAGCAGCCCACTTATTCTTCACCTTTTCTTTCCCCCATGCCCTGCCTCCCAGAGTCAGTTCAGCCTGGAATAGTTCACATCTGTCCTGGATGAGTAGAAACGACTCTATCCCCGGCCCAACTTGGAGCATTAGATACTGGCTGTACAAGGAAAGGCCTTGCATGGCTTATATCGGCAGGAAACATTTACTACATGATAGCAAATGGGTTGCCTTTACAAAAAAAAAAAAAAAAAAAAANAACCAGCATCTAATATGCACAATGTCAGGAGACTCACTGGTAGACCCTGAAATGGGAGAGCATAATGTTAATTGAAATAGCAGTGGTGAAAAGTGCAAAAATATCTTCAATATAGACTACCTGAATACTCAGATGCCTGGGTGTAATATGTGTTCTCATTGATGTATTGAAGGCACACTCCCAGTACCATGGTAGTGTGATGGGAAAGATCAATTTAAAATGTCTAGGGCAGGAGCAGATCATTTGATAGACCCACTCTAGGTGTATAACAACTTGGAAAGTTATCTCTAAGTTTTGATAATCACTTTACCTTCTGAGACTGCCAATCTGTTTCTTAACTGTTCTTTTCAGTGTTAAAAAGTCTCCCATTTCTATTCTCTGTCCTACATACTTGGGTCAGGAAGCGAACATCCTATTTTTACAGCTTTGAAGCCAAATGGCTCTATAAGCAGCTGATTTCTTCACAGAATCCTTCTCAGACGTTCTTTTATTATTTTTTTTTTTTTATAAGAGGAGCCCTCACTATTTCCCCAGTCTCTTACCTTAAAAGAAATAGGGCAACGCAACTAAGAAGACTTACAGTTTTACCTGCTGAAGGGCACAGTAGTCAATGGTATTCAGCCCTGCCAAGCGCTGCTCACTTTATTTAAACTGTGGCCTAATTAGGAAAAATGGTTCTTTAAAAATAATTTTTTGAATATCAGGTAACAGAATCAAAGAAAATATTAAAGAAACCTTCTGAATTTTCCACTATGTGCTAATGCTGCACTTCTTGTTTGAGAGTTATATTTTTGTTTGGTAGCTTAATAAGGTTTTGTTTGTTTCAAACAGTCTTGCTTCAAGAACTCACGGAAAGCACATTTGAATCTGTCTTATTACAACTTCAGTTTTCTGAAAAACAAAATTACGGAGTCTAACTCCTGTCTGGGGCAAAGGCAGCAAGCTCTGGATGCACATTTTGTTCTTACGGGTCCGTACTAACACAGACTTTGTTTCTTGAGTAAAATTACTTATTCAGCTTCAAGGTACCGTTTTGTAAACATCAAAACAGAAAATTTCTTCCAAGTGACAATTTTGGGGAAAGAATTGTGAGGAGTCATTTTGGGAAGCAAATTGGGGTAATAGCTTTTAATACAATTTAAAGTATGCAAACGTGACATATGACAGTAACATCGCATTGCTGTGTAAAACAAGTCATCCAGATTTATATATTGAAGTCTCTGTTAGTAGTTAATCTGTTGCTGGCCACCTGCAGAGGAGGAATGGAAAAGCTTCCTTTTGATCTCTTTTGTGAAATGACCTTTAAGGGTGAAAAAAATATAAAAGAAAATAAATGTGAATGAACCTTAAAAGGTTTGGTACAAATATTCTGTTGGGAACGGTTTGGTCCTTTAAAAAGATGTCCATATAGGACATTAAATGTATGAAAGAAAGCAACATCTGTGCTTTAGGTCAAGAAGGCTCATCACCCATCAGTGTAACCCAGCTAACTTCTTACAGGTCACTGAGATGTGGTGTTAGTCTGGTAGATTACTTTGCGAGTACTCTGTGTCTGAGCTGTGAAAGACAGCTTTTGAATATGGAAATGAAGGGTTAGTGGTAAGGACAGCAATTTAAAGTCTGCTGTGCAATACATCTCTTCTTGGCAAGGGTTATCATTCAGTTGTGATGTTTCTGTGACCCCTATGTGACATTTACATTCCTGTGCCTGAGCTTTTGGTCATTGTCCTGTACCTGACTGTTGGTTTTGGTCCATGTCACTGGTAGGAATATAGCCCTGACCATGATTTCTACCCCTTTCAGTGGAAGGAGCCGAAACAAAGCTCCTTCTCTCTTGCCTGAATCAGTAAAGCTTAAAGATTCTTCCATGCATGAAAACGAAACTGAGCGTTTGCACCTTACGTTATCTTTGTGTGTAAATGAGGCTAAAAGTCTGAAAATCATGCTTATGACCTCTGAGTGGGCAGAGATAATTCTGCCTATTATACCTCTCCATTTTCTTATGATGATGAATTTCTCAAACTGTCTGTAAAAGCCCAGGTTCTCCTCTTACTCTCGCACATACCCAGACACCAGGAAGACATATGTCTTAATGGATAATGGCTCCATTGTGTGAATACTGTCAGTATCATATCAATGTGACATAAATATAGCAAATTAGCCGTATGTTACTTACATCAGAACTGCCTCAGCTCTTTGTGTGGAATGGAAAAGGTGCAAGTGAAAGCTCTCTGAAGCAGCATGAGTCTTTTCCTTTTTTTAAGCAGTGCTCCTGTGAGAAACTGTACCAAGTTTTAGATTTCGTACTAATTTAAGGTTATTTTTTTCCAAAGTAAGAAAGAACGAAGATCCATAATTCACCTAAGCATTTGGAAATTGGTACTTTGGCAAAATTTTCCTTATGGGATGTTAGTGCCAGTCTTGACCAAGCACATACAAAAATGAGACATTTCTTGTGCACATTACTCTGTGCTTCTGTCCCTGCTAGTATTGCCCTCCTTTCAGGATCATAAAATAACATCTTTCATGACTAAATGTAGAGAATAGTTAAGAGGATTCTTTGTAAGTATGTTTGTTGGATTTTGTAGACTTCATTGACTTCATTCTTACCATGTCTTCACAAATGTGAAAAAAGTTGATGTATTTAGTCTCCTGAATCAGAAAATTTTAATCGTGACAGTCTTTCTCTTCCAGACATTTGCAAGAGGGTACGGCCACAGCTAAAGGATCGTAGCGATTCTGTCACTCAAGAGGTATTGCAAAATGATATTCTGAGAAATTTTCTGTTAGAAAAAACAATAAATCCAATATTTTTATTTTTTTTTAAAATTGGATGCATTTCCCAGTTCTAGATAATTCATTTTTATTAACATAAAAATATGAATAAGTAGAAGATATCCAATAACTTCTAAAACTAAAGATGCTTTGGAATCTGTGCATTTTTACAGGGGTGTGGAGGTAACAAGTGTTAAGAAAAAAGTTGACAAGCTTTTTGGAACTTCTGTCCCCCCATAAAGCTCAAATCCTGGAAACAAGGAATGTGCCAATATCTGGTTGTGTGCAATCAAAAATTAAATGTAGGCAATATTTTTCCAGAAAATATCAAATAACAAATACATATGCTCTCTTTTTTTTTTTTTTTGCGAACACTAGAATGTTCATTTCATAAGCTTGAGTTGGTTTTCTCCCTGCCCCCCTTTCCTGGGAACATCTTTAAACAATGGTTTTCAACAAGTCACTTTTTTTTTCCATTTTTCAGCTGTAAGGTATCAAATTGCAGCAGTCTGATTGCATGTGTGTTTTTCTATAACAAGTCAACACTGAATGCATGAAAAAAATTACTGGGGTGCATGTTTAAAAGCTAAAGGATAGAAATAAAACGTTGGAATAAAAATCTCCCCAGTAGTGATCAGCAGACTTATAACAATGCCTCCAAAATAGTAAATACACTTCTGTTTTCAGAGCAGCTCTGTTGTGATGTCGCTTGTGTGAATTTTGCCAGAGGAGAACTTTGAACAAATATGTTGTAGATTAGTTCAGCGACTTTTTCAATATGTAAGATTACCCATGGAAGTGTTTTTGGGAAAGGGCAGAACTTCACAGAGCCATTCTTCCCTTCCAAAATACTAGTTGTTATACAAATATTATACTGACCCAAGAGGCTTTGTTCTTACTCCTGTCCTATTCTACCTTAATTCTTCAGTCATCTCTGACTCATATAGTGATTACATTGACTTTAGCAGTAAACCGAATCAAATGAACTAAAAGCATCTATTTGATGCATATTAAAAGTCTGCATTTCTGCGATCTCTTGACTTCAGGTTTACAGGAATAACATCACACTGTGAAGAAATATAAATCTGATCAGCCAAAATCTGTCTTCTGTATCTGTCTTCTCACTTCAGAAATTGTTGAGTTCCCTGGCGTTGAGGAACTCCGTGGGTGATGCAGGCTTAATGAAGGAAAAATGTTTCTCAGTCTTGTCTGAGAGATCACTGGATTATTCACATCTTTTGCCTAAGTATAATTGCATATGGTTTAGTTGTTAGGTGTCTTTTAAAGGCTAGAATTATGCCTGTATTAAAAACCTGTGCATGCAAATTATTCCTGTGGTGTCATGTGCCACCTGTCCAGCATAGCCCATATTCTACCAGACCCCCTCTCTTACCTAGAAACGATACTGGTGTCTTGGGAGTTTATTGTTAGAAAACCAAAGTAGAATGGATGATGACAAAAAGAAGAAGAAATATTGGATAAACTGGCTCTTATATTTTGCAAATTATAGTATTGAATTCAAATATGATTCTTCATTACTGTAGGGCAAGAATTGAATGGTTGGTTGAAGATTGCACAGCTTCTAAACCCAGGGCTTCCTGAGACATGACAAGGGATAGCCGTGCTTCAAACGATAATAATAATCAGGACAATAATACATTACCAGTACTCTGTGCAGAGATTATTTATTGTAATTTTTAGACTTGACTTATTTTATAAGTGAAATAAAACAAAGGTTAATTTATATCTCATTTGTATTTCCCTGCTCAAGACTATGCTCAACTAATTGTACTACTTCACTGTGGCTCAAGGGAAATTTTGCCACTTTTTCAATGGGAACTGATTTGGTGACCTAGAACCTGTTCTTGTCTGGCATTACTCTGACTGTATTCATTTTAAATCGGCAGTGTGAATACTGTAGGTGGTGTAAAACTGCAGTAACATCCTGGTGAAACAGGTCCTTAATCCCTTGCAACAGTGCAAATTGTGTAGACCTCAGTGAACTGAATATTCAGACTTTGTATTTGTGCTCAGAAGGGGGAAAACACGCCCGTAGTTCATTCGCATAATAAATGTGATGGGAAAATAATTCTATGGGGACAAACATTGTTTGGTTCGTCATGAGACATACTTGACAATTACAGCTTTGTCCCTTTTGTGCTATTGCAATGCAGTTATAAGATTGTGCCATAAATCTGAAAGACTGTTTTGCAAAGTTTGTATCTGCGTTTGCTACCTTTAATATTAATAGGAGAATATCTTTAAAGTGAGTAAATTGAGAAAGTGGCTGAAACTATAGTTTATAAAAGAAGATTAGTGGGTTTAATATGCACTGGAGAGTAAAAGAAAAATCTTATTACTGTATGGAGAAATTACCTCATAAAGAAGCTAATACAGCAGGCTAGGGAGTAATTTTTAACAAGGTTTTTATGATGCACAAGTGTAGGCATGTTAATGAACTTATCTTTCTAGTTATTTTCAGATTGTAACAATGCATTTCTTTTCAGTTCCTGTGCTTTAAAAAGTAAAACACATTTAATCACTTACAATAAAACTAACTCATTAGTTTGATAAATCAAGTAAAATCCTATACTTCTCCTCTCGTGGCAGTGCTGCTTAGAAACTAGATCAGGTGAAAACACTGAGTATAGAAAAGAAAAAGCTACCACTTTTATTCATTATCGGAATTAAAAGGTGTCACATTGACAGGGAATGTTCATTTTTGGAAAGGCCTGTTCCGGTCTCAGTAATAGAACTTAGGAAATAAAAACTAAAATAGGGACTCAGGCCAAGATTTTGTTTTAACAATTCCACTCTTTGCAAAATAGCCATGTGGTCTTTGACATTCATAAAACAGACATCTGAAGAATGTCACATCCAACAGCAAAGAAACCACAGGGGGGAGTTGGTAAATACAGAATGTCCATCTGTCAGCACCCCAGCATGGCATGCGTAGGTATTGTTTAGGAGGAGCATGTCCACATTTTTCTGCCCAAATGCAAAAGACAGACTGCTGAATAAAACAGTTCAATCTTTATATTGATTAAAGAGATGTGCTCTCCTACCATACAACAATGACTGTACTTCAAATTAATTCAGCAGCACTCTAAAGGAAAGACTGAAGGTTGTCAGACACTCACTGCAGGTTTTAATACAGATGTCCTAGAATAGAAATAATGTGGACATACCACAACAATTTGACACTACAATAGGGCATTTCATCGAGAGTTTATCAGAACCTCATCTAGACCACAATCATGTAAGCCACAGTCATGTTGAATGTTAACATTATTCACAGCTTCCATCATGTCATGGGATGGGACAACCTTCCCTGAAGCACACTGAAGGGAAGAGGGGAGTGTGCTGAGAAAACAAGCTATTGCTGATTGACTAATTGACATAAATGGATGGGACGGCTGGATTTCTTCTTTGCTCATGAAAACATAGATGTTGAAGAACTGTTTGCAAAGAGTGGCAGTAGGAAGCTTCTGCTATTACAACACTCTGAGTGATGAGCAAGTTGCATACTGCTTAAGGCATTTGAGTGTCTCCACACCCTTGTTAAAGGTCACAGCCAGCAATCTTTACTGCACGGAACCAGCTAATCTAAGAAAGCTTATGGTTGGTGTGAAACTGGAGCTGTAATTACCACAGTGTGTTTACCTTGTGGTGGAGAAGTATTGGATTTCCCAAGTCGCATTTTATGGTTATGCACACTGCTGATGAATGAGTGAATACAGCTAAAATGACTAATTTGCTATCTAGAGCTCACTGGTGTCTTTTATTTATTTTTTTTTTTTTTCAAAGTAAATAACCTCAAATAGTTCTTCTGAGTTAAGGTGTGTAACAAGATGCATAAGGTACTGTAACAAGCACAGATCTGAATCTGGCTAGAGATATAAAGAGAGGTTTATCTATCCATCTGCCTACAAAACCTTTGAAAGGCCTTTAGAAAGAATGTCTGACAGTGATTTTCCTGCTTTCCCCTTTTATGGTAGACTCTGCTTCTCTCTTTTTTGGGGCCCAGGATAACACAATCTTTACTGGGTCCTCCTTTGAATCTTATCTCTCTACAGGTAATTTTGACTTTGAGGGAAAAAAGTTCTCTGTTCCTTTACTTTATCCCTCAAGAAAATTTTCTAGCTCTGAGAAAATACTGTGAACTGCTAAAATGTGATATATAAAAATATTTGCAGGATGAGGAATATTATTTCCATCTTTCTGATTCTACAATTCACTTTATCCCTATCCAGCGTTAACCTAAACATTTTGATGCTACATGTTTAATTTTCAGAGTTGATGATGACTGTCTAGTATACATGACCCTAAGCTTAAATTAAAATTGCTCCTGAGCTTCACCAAATTCAAGCCACCTCAGTTATTAAGGTTGGTATAGCCTTGAATCTAGAGTTTGGAGCTGACCTCTCCAGGTGGGCAACACAGCAATTGCTGGATGCCCCTGAAGTGTAAGCTTATATCAAAATGATGTGATTCTGTCTAATCATTGACTTCTTGAGAAACAACTTTTTAAATCAGAATTGACTGGAAACTGAAAGGAGGACAATGGGAAGAGAGAGAGAGAATGTTTTTTTGTTCACTGGGGTTTTGACTGATCATAACATCCCAGGTTTATCTCCCTCTCAGCGTTTGAACTGGTCTTTCAGTGAAAAAATTATATGAGGATGAGATCCCACCACCACCTTTGTCTCTATGTGATGCATCTGTGCCTTTTATTTCAGCTTCACAGACTGGACTTTGAAATATTTTCTGCTGAGTTAAAAAATTAAATAAATTGTCAGTGATATTTTCCCGAAATTAAAAAAAATAAAATCAGACATTGTGGATGCTCTGGAATCAGAGACTGCTGATTAGCTAAAATGGACTTACAAATACACAGCCTTGATCTCAACCAGCTGCTACATGACTCCTTNTGCAAAAATAAATAGGTATTTTGCTGTATGTGCAAAATAAATTTTCTCAGTTTTCAAGAGCTAATAATCTGTATAGATGTATTATGATATTTATTATATTATTATATCTGTTTTTTCTACTCTATAAAATAACACTATTTTACTGTAAAATATAAGTATCTGCAGCAGTGATAAGGTAGTAGATATTGATCATCTGTGATTAGAGAAACCCTGTGATGAATGGCATACTTGTTTGTAATGCTGAAATTTTACTGAAAGATTTTAACTCTTTTCCTATAGGTATAACTGGAAAGCAATAAAAAAACCAACACTGGTGTGGCTGGAAGGAAAACGTGTGTGAAGACAATGGGCCAACTTCTGCTCTCAGTAACCTTATAGAAATGTAAAGTAATTATAGCACAGACCAACAAGTTCCTCTAGATTTATGGCACTCCTTGCTCTTTAAATCAGGACAGCATTTGGGAAGACGCACTAACTCTAGTACAGCATTTGCCCAGGAAAAAATATTTTGATAGACAAAAATCTCACTGTGCCATTTGTTTCCACACTAGTTACTAAACTCTAAAGATCCTTCTTTAGAGTGTATAAATTAATAAGTCAAGACACAGCTTTGAGAGAAACTTTAACAGCCCATTTCCAAGACCACACATCCTTTCCAACAATGAAAAGCTGCATCATAAGATCAGGTAAAAATGGTGCTTGAAGTATCCCAAGAACATGCTTTTACTTTCAAGTTTAATGGATTGAACTTGGGCAAAAATATTGAAAACCAGAACTTTTTTTTTCATTTGTTTTATCTCAATACTTCTGCTCCAGAAAACAGGGATGTGCAAATAACTTCCCCATAAAATGAACATAACGTGCAGATAAGCAAGTAAAGCATAAAAGCTTTGCCTTTCTTTTTTGAACCTGCAAAAGATAACAAGCTCTATTTGAGAGGCAGGCAAAGTCTCTTCCCATCACTGTTTTGACCTGAACTTTTACTTGTCCGTGTTTGGAAGCAGATACTGGTTTCCCGGGCACAAATTGTCAAGCATCATGGGAAAAATGGCAAATATTTTTCCACCGAAGTTTGTTCATGTTCTGAGAAGCAATTACATGTGCTGAGCTTGCCTCATTTTTGCATATGTTTTGCACGAATAACTCAGCTTCACTGGCTGAAACTTTCTCAGGAAATGAAATTCAAAGAGCTGCGTTAAAAGCTGTCATCAAAAATGTCAGGTCTCAATTTGCAACAAGGGTGTGTTGACTTGCCTGTGTTTCTAGCACACATTGCTGGGGGGTGTGTGGGAGAAGTTGTTTGTGGCATAGATGGATGGTATTTTGGCTCATTTGGTGCAAGGAAGAAGCTGATGCCAGGCAGCTTCATTGAGAACTCATCCCTAAACAGCACCATTTAGTCTGAAATATTAATGACCAAGTCATAGCAAAGAAAAGCATGAAATGCTGTGATTTAATGTATTGTGTGGCCACATCTAAATATGCAGTCACTCCCACCATGGTGGTGTTGGAGTGGGGTTACTAACAAGACGCTTTCAGGGTGCAGTTGGAAGCACCACTCATGCTTGCCAATTACCTGGCTGTCACTCTGACTGATCACTTTGCAATAATGATGTAGTAGTGATCAATTTTGCAATATTTCTGGTAAGGGAACCTGCTTGGGCTTTACCTTATAAGCCAAAGAGAGAACTAGCAGCACATCTTGGGAGCATGCCATGGAAATTGTGTTTTGTGTTACACAATGTACTCCTGGAGTGCATTGTGTAGCAGGAAGAGCTGAGCTCGCAGAGTCAGATGGCAAGCTCTAGATCTAATAATATCAGGAAAATGACTGCCAGTGGAAGGAATTTGTCGTGTCAACACAGTGTCCAGGTTAAGGCTGTCAGAAACCAAATGTGGAGCAAGAATAAGAAAACTTAGCATTGAGTGCTATATAAAAATGGACACAAGCCAGGGAATAAAAGTATGTACTCAGAAGAGAAGCAAACAGCAAACTTGAACTTAGCCATTGTTAAAGTGTAAGAGAACCTTCAGTGTAGAATGCATTTAACGTGAGAGTAGGATAAAGAAAAATGTGAATTGCAGAAAGGGAGAAATGAAATGGTAACAGACGTTCACAGCTCTGAAATCTCACTTCATGGACAGCAAAGGGAGACCTGCAAAGGACAGGTGGCCATGAAAAAATAAAAGCCTTTCATGGAAACTGCGCATCCATAGTAATACAACATAAGGCAAAAACCATATTGTTCAGAGTGGGAATAAGCATCGCATGGCCCAGCACACCCTCTCCCTGGGTATCTGGAACCCTCTAGGGTGGTGGTGCTTTAGCCAGCAGGCCCTGACAGATGCTGTGGGGGGATGGGCGAGCTGCTTTAGTGAAATATGATTCTTTATCTTGTTCTCCAGCTTTTCCTGATAAAACCAGTTCGGATGCAAGGGACAGCTGAGTGCTCTTGCCCCTGCCAGTAGGACCATGGCCAGGGCTCATCTCACTGCAGGGCGACCATCTGCTGCCACTTAACAGCACAGGAAACCACCACTGAACAAAAGCATAAAGCATCCACTCCTACAGCATCCTACCTCCTGCAACAAAATGGAGGGGTAAAGGAAATGCTACTATATCAATTAAGATTTATGAAGAAGGGAGGGCAGCAAACACTGCAGTAAGTATATCGGGTAGGCTTTCCCTGGATGCCACCAACAGGTACAAGGACATGATTATGAGGCTTAATACAGCCCAGGCAAATGAAGGGGAGCAAATATCACCCAACCCAGGGTGGTGGAAGTATGGAGGGAGGGAGCGAATGTGGCCTCCCCCATCTGCAGAGAAACCTCTCTGCTTGTGATTAGATTTGATGTTGAGAGAGTCGAAGCCTGGTGTAGGAGCAGACAGGATGATACCTTTCAACAGTGTCACTCCTCAACAATGCAGAATTTCCTGGTGATCCACTGCACACCCTGCATGGCATTTTGATGTTTCTGTCAGTCCATGTACACATTCACATGCCATATTGCATTGCTGACTGAATAAGGGATAGTGAACACATACTGTGAACTTCACTCCTCCAGAGATTTGCGAGATTATATACCTACCCACCATGTATTTGCTTTCTGCAAACTTTTCTTGCTTTTATTTCATAAAGAAATTTGAAATCTTTATGTTGAATCAATGCCATGAGAAAAATGGGGGATTTTTTGGTACAAGATTTGAAGTCAGTAGAAAGGTATAACAATTGGTTTATTAAAAAAACCCAAACTCTACTTAAACATGAGTTTTCTTCTTTAAAGAAAGGCTAAAAATTTTGAACTGGTCAAAACTGATTTAGGATGCATGCCAGCAAAGAAATTTATGGATATGAAGTTGCCAGCAGTATAACTATACCCATTTATTGCAGTTTGACTTGACAGTCAGTCAGAGAGAAAAACAAAGGCTTTATTGTAGAAAAATATTAAAGTATATGTATATAGAAATTCCAAAGAAGGAGGTAAAAAGATGCAGATACACACCCTGGACGCAGGGTAGTACTCAGTTGTTCTTCTTACCTACAGTGCTTGCTAACATCATGTTCACCCTAAAAACCAAGTCATGGTTATATGAGGATGACCAGAGAACCCAAAACCTGTGGGAAGCAAGGTCTGCCAGGGGTGTGTGAAGGGTTCCTGGGGAGGCCTATCTAGAAATGAGTTCTTCTGAATGGCGACAAAATCAGGTGAACAGAAGCTTTTCAAAAGCATCTTTTGTGTATTCTGGAGTGCCATTTAGGTCAGGTTTGAATTAATGGCTTTCTTCTGATACAATTTTCTGTCTTTCATCTGAGAGTAATGCTGAGATGATGCCAAGGTATGATGTACTCTCAAATGCCATATCAGTGTTTCACTGGATGTATGGCCCAGGTCTTTGGGACAGGGGCCTAAAAGTATTGGACAGAAAAGAGATCACCTAAAGTGGCTGGCTTACTTTTGGCTTTCTTGCAGAAAGGGTACAGCAGGAAGTCAAGGTCTTCAGTTATCAGGTGTTTATTACCTGTGAAGCCATTAGGTCAGTCCTGCTTTTTGATTGTGACTTCTTAATTTTACTATAAGGGCAAAAGCATCCCATTCAGCAGCAGAAAAAAAAATGTTCTGGGACAGAAATGCTGACTCTAGGAACAGTAAATATCTTTTGACCTGGAGTTTATATTTTGCAGTTATGTTTTCAACTACTGCAGAGGACTGTCCTACCCACCCCCTTCGCCCCTCCAGAAAAGGATATGAGTTTAAAGCACAAACCGGCTGTGCATTTGCCATTCAGACCAGGGTGGGAACTCCACCTGCTCACAGCCTTGCTTTGTTAAAAGCTACTAATCCTCATAAAACTGACCTTTCTGCTTTTTTTTTCCCATCTCTAATTTCCTGCATTCCTCACACTCTATTCTCTCTTTGTCTAGAAACTCATCTTGTTCTCTTTTGAACATACTGATTCATAAACATATGTTCTAAGTTACCTCTCTTGTCTTTGTAACGTATTCCACATGCTTACATGCCATTTTATGAAATAGTTTTCTTTAACCTTTTTATTTGCCTTGATTTCCTAATGTTCAAAATATATTCTTTTCTTTCATGTTTTTTTTTCTTCATAAATACATTGTACAGCTAAACAATGATGATTTTAATGAAAACCATGGAAGGCTTAATCCTTCTTTGACACATGAGGTTAAATTCTGTGCTTAGTTACATTTGTGTAACACCAAAGAAGTTGAGAAAGCTCTCCATTTTCACAGGATTTTCATTTTGGCAAAATCCTTTACTTTATGGCTAAATCTTAACTTATAAAGTACCCAGGGGAAGATGAGAGATATATTAAAACTAATTTAGAAATTTGTTTCTAAAATGACAAACTTAAAAATTATATTCTAATATAGTCTATTGGGTATTGTGTCTTCATCTGTGTATGCAAGCATGCATGTGTGAGTGAACATGCGTTATATCTAAGGAAGACATGCGAGTTGAATTTCCCAAAAACAATGTACCCTGCAGCTGAATTCTTGTCTTTTTTCATTAGTATGTTATTCAACTTTAATAATAAATGCACTTGGAATTGCAACAACCAGAAAAATGTACAATATAGAATTTCATAAAAGCTTCATTAAAAAAGAAATAAAAAGCAGCAGCAAATAACCCAAACAAAATCAATTCGATTTTTAAAATTGCTGCACAGATATGCTGCAGAGGGAGGGACATGCACAGGGAGAACAGAGAAAGCCCACATCACATCCTAAGTGCTAACAGAAGAGAGTAGACTTGTATGAGTGTCACTGAAGATGGAATCTGGTGTACTTTTTTTCCTGGTAAAAGAGGAGTTAAAGGATGCAATTGACACTACAAAGAGAGACACTGTATAACTCCAAGGGATAAGCACCTTTCACTTAGAAGACTCAAGGACCAACAGATGATTAAACAAGTTTATTAAGATTCAGTTAGCCTGTTTTGCTTAACTTTCCTGAAGTAGGTAGTCCTGTGCCTTTATAGCCTACTGTCTGCATACTCCAGTAACAGGGATGCTAATACTCTAAACTGGTCCTGTTGTCAAAAGCAACACTCAAGCAGATAAATTGCACAGCAGTAATTGTGTATTAAATGGCAATTGAAGTAACTTACATGAATTTCTGCTAAGGAATACATAGGTTGCAACCTATGCTTCCATTTATCCAAATCCTATGTGAAACCAGTCTGAAATCCAATTAAATGAATATCTGATAAGAGAATGAAGCTATTAAATGCATAAAAAAATCTGCCAAAATGCAGTAATTGCCTTACCAGTGAAATAAAATGTGCTGAAAGGATAAACTTGTGGCAAACCAATTCATGGCATGTACTGAGCATGTTGTGGAACCCTCTCGAATTAATATGTGACAAAGGAATAAACATGAAAGAAATACACTGATTTTACACTAAGGCTGTGCATTTCAGAGAGATTCACTGTATTATCTTCCTTATTCATGTGGATAACAGGCTTACTTATGTCTTCAAAAATAATTCTATCACACTGCAACAATTCTAAGCATAGTGATAAATAGAAAGTATGAAAATGCCAATGTACAAGAGCTGGTGGAATTTTAAAGGATCAGGACTGAGACAAATTTTTGGATGAGATTGCTTGACATGGAAAAAGCCTCACTGGAGAAAAAAATGGACACAATAATCTGTGTATTGCATATTTATAGTCCAATAATTTCACTCTGAGATTTACAAAAATCCATATCAGAGGTTTTATCCCTGTTGTACAGCTTACATGCTTTTGGCATCCTTTGGAACTTACAGTTCATGAGCAGCAATATCCAACAGATTTACAGTGTGGGTTTTTTTTTTACACGTTAATGTAACTTAAATTTAAAATAGAAAGTTGAAACATCAGCTGGAAAAACCTGCTCTTTGTCAGTCAAGTACAATATATAAAAAAATTTGGTATTATAATTTTTTATTTTTAAATGGGAAAATATTTTTCTTAAAATTAGGATGAAAAGTATCGACTGCCTAATATTTTCAACTCCTGGGTGGCACAAAAAGAGACTGTGTAAAAATTGTCTGTAGCTATGCCTATATCTCTATATAAAGGGCTAATATAAAAACATGCAAAATAGGGACAATTTTTTTAGCCTGCAAACTTTTTAGGGTGGAAATGTATTTTTCCTTTAATGAGCAACCTTTTTAAGATTAATTACTACCCTATGATATCACATAGCTGGCTATACAGTTTCATGGCTTAATATTTCTTTCCAGATGACAGAAAGTAGGACAATATTTACACCTGAAATGTCCTTCCTTGTTTTTCTATAAAAGCAGCTTGAATGTTTTGAAAGTAACAGATGAATTTTAAGAAGTATTTGGAGGAAGCAGCAAAACAAATATCTGCTTATTTATTATTAGAGAAAATGTTATATGTGCCTAGTAAGCAGAGCAGATTTGGTTGGATGTTATCATCAACAAGCTCAAATGAGGTTATAGTGAATATTTTTGGAATAGAGCAGAAGTTTTCTTGGAAAAGCTGGATTTATTTTTGAGTTTTGAAGTTTTGAGTGCTACTCATGCATCTTCAGATTTCAAATTAAGGTTTTTTAACCAATTTGGGCATAAGACAGACTTAATCATGGACATCTGCATAGTTTAAAAATTCCATTACTATTGTAGTGGTAAAATGGTGAGCCCAGGAACTGTGTTTTAAGTACATAGATTAATTTTCTAGATAGACAAAAAAAAAAAAAAAAAACAAACCAGTTTTTTAGTGCTGCTAAGCACAAGTTCCTCTCCCTGGACTCAAGGTTTTGACTCACCATTCTCACATATTTCAGCAGGTCTAATTACTTTCCTTTATTCCATAGAAGATCCAGTCCCTACTTCTCATGCATCCCTGTTTCATGATGAACATTAAATCCCTGGGACTCCATAAGATTCCAGGGGAGTCCAGTCCCAGCCATTGAAGCCTATAAGCACCCCTAGGAGTCTGGCAGAAGTAGACCTGCACTGCTCATATGTTCTTCTTCAGACATTTATGGTTGGCAATTTTAGAGACAAAGTATTGGGCTAGATGGACCTTCACTCTGATTGAGTACAGTTGCTCTCAGACCTTCTTGTTTCATTGTGTCTTTCCAAGGGAAAGAGCTCTGACATTTCTAAAAATGAGTACAAGGCAAAAAAAAGTTCATGGGGAAATGAACAGGCGTTGCTCACATCAACAAGATTTGTAATGTTTTAGTTTAGGAGCACTTCATATTTCAGACTGAGGGCTTGATCTTTGAGTCTTACTAGTATCAGAGGTGTGGTTTTTTTCCATCCTGTAGAAACCCATCTAAATTGGACTAACATAGAAGACTTTCAAAATCCACAGTTCACACATATTTTGCAAATTTGTTCAGATGGTCAAATGATCTAAAACCAATCTGCATCTGCCATCCCCATCAGAAGGTATATACCTCCTTCCCATGAAGTGATGGAGCCAATGCCATTTCGCTAGTGTGGGAAATATTACCCATTCAAACCCTTCTGCTAGCGCAGGGCTGGGAAGAAATGTCATCAAAGATTTCCTCAGCATGTACTGGTAAGGAAAGATGGTGATAGGAAGAATAGAATAGAATAGAATAGAATAGAATAGAATAGAATAGAATAGACTAAATGGAAGGGACCTACTATGATCATTGAGTCCAGTTGTCTGACCACTTCAGGGCTGACAAAAACTTAAGGCTAAGGCATGTTATTAAGGGCATTGTTAAATACTGCTTCAACACTGAAGGCTCGAGGCATTGCCTACCTCTCTGGAAGGCTGTTCCAGGGTTTGACCACCCTCTTGGTACAGAAATGCTTCCTGATGTCAAGTCAAACCTTCCCTGAAGGACGCAGTTTTGAGTCATTACCACAGATCCTGGGACTGGATCCCAGGGAGAAGAGATCAGTAGCTCCCCCTCCACACCTCTTCCTCAAGTAGCTGTGGAGAGCAAGGAGGTTGTTCCTCAGCCTCCTTCTTTTCAAGGTAGACAAAAACAGTGTCCTCAGCTGTTCCTCATAGGACATGCCTCCTAGCCACTTCACCGGGTTTAATACTCTCCTCTGGATACATTCAAGTACCTTAACATCCTTTTGAAACTGTGGGGCCCAATTTATGGGATTGCATTCCTGTATTGTGTCCCCCACAATATGGGAATGCAATTAGTACAGCTGTAGTGAATTATTTCATTATGTGCTAATTCAGCATGCATTTACCTCGTGGGGCCCTTTGCAAAGAAGAAAGCACGGTATTAAAATATACTGGCTACCAGTTAGTTTCCAAGAGTAACTTAAAACATAGGTTTTAGCTTATAAACTCCATGTCATTTGACATCCTTGCTCATTAAAGGCTGTGTTTTTCCTTAAAGTCCTATTGTAGGGGAGAGAAAATTCTGAAGTTCTGAAAAAACACTGAAACCTGAAATTATCTTTCCTTCACCTTCTCACTGTGTGCATTTTATAGCCCAGTCACACACATATAATAAACGAATTTTATTCCTGTCACTGTTACTAAAGAAAATATGCTCAATAATCTTGGTATTATTATTTCTGATTATTCCTTTAAATCACAAAGCCATCGTTCAATTCCTTCTGACTAGCTCTGGCTGATGAAAAGAGCCAGAAAAACTCAGAAGTGTGCTAACCCAGAGCTGCTCTGTGAAGGATTGGCAAGGCTGTACGGAAAGGCTTGGAAAGCATCTGCTCTCACACTATGCTTGGCTTCAGTTAATATTCTCACTAGTCCTTCAGCTTCATGAGAATCAAAAATAAATAACACTCTAAACTGAAAACAAACAAACAAATAAGCTAAGGTTCCTGGGTTTCTTCCTCCTGTCTGATCAGATCAGAAAATGTGGCTTGATTTTTTGTTCCAACAGCCTATTCTGCACTGGTCCAGACCTAGTAAATCTGTCATCAATAAGCTGAGATAAGGACCTTTTCCATCTCTTTGACTAAGGTGAGAAGTTTTTTTTAATGTAAAAGCTGCAGGATCTGTTCCTGAGGATAGTCAAAGAAGTTCTTGCTGCTGACCGGAAATAAAGGGGAAGAAAAACAAGTATTCAGGCTGGAAGGCAGAAAAATGGCAGGCAGACTCTTCTGAAGTGACACTGGTTTTATTTTAATGGAAATAATTACGGACAGGCAAATCCTGGCTAACGTACAGTGCTGTATTACTGTGGTAGCTCTATTACTCAAGCTTGTCATTGTATGACTTTGCTACAGCTAGATGAAAGCTGCCCAGTTTTGAGTTAATGGCCTCCTAAAGCAGCCGTTTCAGTGGAAAGGTAGAACTGACCCAGGCTAAGCAATGCTAGACAGAGCTTGTCCAAAAAAATAAGGCTTTTAGGGTCTGAAGGGAATCCAGGAGTCACTCCCCAAGGCAAATAATTCAAAGTAAATGGCATACCAAAACAATGCTATTTTAGCAGAAGTCACCAGGTTCTTATGCTGCTGTGCATGAAGGGAGGTTTCTGAAGCAGCAAAATGAGTTAGAAAGGGGAATATTTCTTGTCTGCGATACTTTAGGGCTAGCATTGACTACTAATGAAATTGGTTTGAGCTGTTGCTAGTCCCACAGATTGACATGTTTTGTCCTCAGACTGATGCTTGACATAATCCAAGTGAAGAATTATAATGGAATATCAGTCTCATGCAGGCACAGAAATGCTGGCTTATAAATTGGGCTCCCTTTCTTAACCTAGAAAGTAGGTATATTTTGAAAACAAGTATAGAACACAAGAGACTCAAGGGACTGCTGAGTAATTCTCCCCTTTCCCCTATCCTCTCTTGTTCTGTGGCTCTGCTCTTGAGCATTGACCTTCATTTTAGAGCTGAAACCTGAGGAATATGAGCTCTGCTCAGCATAACTGAGCTGTCTGTCAGGCAAAGCGAGGGGGCAACTGCCTCCATAGCAGACTGTCACAGAAGTATTTATGCTCACACTCGTCACTGCCTGCTCCCCACTCAGGTGCAGCATAAAATACCCTGGATGGCTCAAAAGCCATAGCTTTTCCTGCAGGGGTAGCCTGAGTATGACCTCTCTCTACCCATTACCTGCTTAAATTGTTAAGACCGTAGATGACTGTGCAGCTTGTCATTGGTACTGTTAAATCCAGTTAACAGGAGATGTTCCCACAAAACTTGCCTGTTAGCTCTCTCAGATCTGGATGGTAGCAAGTAACCTGCAGACAATATGATCCAGTAGAGCACCATGACATGGTCATCGGGATAGGAACTGTACCGATAGCACAGATTAATGGTGATATTTGTTTTCTCACTGGTGACCATGACACATACCAATATTTGGTAACAGCTGTGGATTAGTTCTCAAAATGGACTAAAGATAAACCCCTACAGGATAAACTGCCCAAAAGTGTTGAAGGTCTCTGATTGAATTCATCAGACATTCATGTGTATCTGCACAAATCAATGATCAAGGCAGAGAATTTGTCAATCAGTAAAGTGAGGAAATACATTAACAGGTGACAGACAACAATTTGCCAGGGCACATAACCTTAGAGCCAGCAAGCTTGTGAAATGGCAGAATTGAACTGTGAAAGACAAATCACTGAAGGTGGGGAGAGGGTTTTCGTTATGTCTTGCTCTCACGTCCCACTGCTGAAAAAAGTCCAGTGAATTTTTCACTCTTATCTTCTGATACATTAAAAATGTGAACAACCTGTTAATATACATTACAAATGCTTCACTTTAATAGCAAGATAACAATCGTCTGTCATTTACATATTTTGCATTTTATTGCTCTTGCATAATTCATCATAAGTAACGTAACATGCTTGCCAGGAGAAGTTCCGCAAAATTTAAGAAAATGGAAGGCAAGCAGTAATACAATCAGAAATAGAAAATAGTATTAAGTCATTTAGGTAAAAGGAAAGGAAATAAAGAATGAATTAAGAAACATGAGTGGAAGAGAAAAAATGAACCGATTACAGTGAGGCATAAAAAAGTGTGGAGTAGAAAGTGGCATCCTGTAAAAATGGGAATGCTTGGCGCACACATTAGTGAGATGGCTTTAAAGGTGACTTAACTGGATATACTGCAAAAAAGTAAGTGTTATGGAAGAACACATGTTTCAGGGAACAATTGTAGTGCTGACTCAGCAAAGCCTGTAGAAAAAAGAAGCCATGACTGAGCAGATTGTAAGTTTTAGAAAGAATTGTTATCTTTCAGAACTGTAAACCTTATTCCATTTCACATTAATATAGGTGCAAAAAATAGTCTGCGGTAGGGTCAAATAATAGGAGTTTGTCACCTTTTCTGCATTACAAACACCTTAATTTGTCATGTTAATTTTGGTGTAAAAACACTTAGACAATGACATTCAAATGTTTTTCATTGGACCAAAATTTGAGTTCATTTCATATCTGAGCAAAGTAAGCTAAAAGTAATTTTTTTTTTTTATTTTCTAGTAGTGTCAGACTGGAAACAGAATGTAGTTAACTGGTTTCAGATTCCCTTCTGCCCTTAACCATGAGGCAGCTTTGAGGAGAATGTGTTCCTGTCAAGGGAATTCTGAATGCCCTGTAAACAAAAGCCAGGTTTGGATTGGATTTGGTCTGCCTCTGGAGAGTCCAAAGGTTTTTATCGTGGTAGCTGAAACAAGATAAATCTCAACAATTTTGGCTTTGGAAAGAACAGCACTTTTAGGTTTATAAATTCTTTTGATTTCAGCTGCCATCCAACTGTAGACATCACACAGAACTGTGAGAATGACCTGGGCATGGACAAGTCTCAGACTAACTGTCTGGATGTTCCCCAGATCAGGGCTAGCAGCAAATCAAGCACAACTGGAGAAACTCATCACTGGAGAAACTCTCTGCTCTGGGGATTTGTGACTCGTGGGTCACTTCCCTTTGCATTTGATGTTGCATACGTCCCCTTGGCAACTGAGCAAACAACTTACCATGTAGTAGTATTAGGAAAGGATTGGTTATAGCTCTCTTCTAATGTCATTTAATGACTAAAAATGAACTGCACATCGGCATGTATACATGAATCACAGTCTCGGAAACTCTATTTTGATTGGTAGGGGAAAATACAGAGATGTTGGATACCACTGAATGATGATAACTGATGGCAAATCTGACATCTAAGTGCCATTCACAATACATTGATACATAACCCCATGTTTAGAGACACCCTTCCTCCCTCCCCCACCCCCCAAAACAATCTGAATAATGAATCAAACGGTCTCAGGAGTAATTGGATCTTTTTCTGTGTAATTAGCAATTTTTCCCCTTGCATTATAATTTAAGTACTGTGGTTGAATTGAGCAACTCATGTAATGAGTCATTAGACTGAGGCTTTTAAGGAAGTTATTTCTGAAGGTCTGCGGAGGCTAAAATATGTCTAAATTAAAAGAATGACAGGCTGCAATCACGGCTGTAAAATAAAGGTGCTCAGTAAGCAGTCCTATTACAATCAGAAGGAAAAAGAAGCAGATCTCTGTCTTGTGCATGGAAGCAGAGGAAATGATGAATACCTTAGGTAACTCATTCTGTGCAAAATCAATCTTTCACTGTCAATTTTAAATGAACTAATTTGTTCACAAATCTGCTCAGTCAGTTTGGAAGCATACTCAGTTCATCCATATTAGCAAATCCTTTAATCTTGACTAGTCCACTGAGTAAGAAATCTAGAAATGTGTTAATATGACTGGACATATGTAGTAGGATAAGAATTGATTCTTTTAATTAGTGTCTATTCAAGTTATAGTTCCTTCTTTTACTGAACTATTGACCCACTGATATATAAAGAGATTACTGTTATGACTAAAATACCTTTCAAAGTTATATTTAACTCTTTCTTTATTGGTCAATGTCAGACAGAAAAATAATTTTTGAATATACAGTGTAATCTAATTTAAAGTTTCTTTCAGGTATGTTCCCATTAATTCTGGAGATTCAAACTGATATTTGAAATTTAAAAAACATAAGCCCCAAGTTATTGCTAAAGGAATGATATAATCCTTTTTTCCAATTTACATAAAAATATGAAATACTATTGGTAATCCTACTTGATATCAAGACAGCCAGAATTTCACCCATCACAATTCAAGTACTGAACCTGCTGAAATTCACTGATGACAAAGATATACTTTTAACAAAAAGAGTTTAAAACAATAAGCAGAGAGACATTACTCCTGTTCCTCTCATTCCTACTTTATTCACAAAGGCCGAGGCCCAATTGAGTTAAACTCTGGACAACATCTGTGTATAAAATAAGAATAAAATCACAGTAATTTGCAAACAAACAAGATTATATTTGCCCTTGAGCACCCACTGAGAAGGGAGAAACACTAGAAACCATCCCAAATGACTGCATTTACAGTGGGAAGCAGTCTTATAGCGATCTATGCATGGTCTTTGACACAAAAATTAAAATGGATCTCTAGGGGGTTTAACCACTAACATTTACTGGTTTCTCTTCACCTTACATTATAGAAGAGCCTCTGTAGCAGGGTGGTCCTTGGCAGATTTATCGTCCCAATGCTGAACATCTATGCCCTGTCCGGGGAGCAAATATATTATTAATATTATCAATATGACTCTGAACAATGTGCTTAAATTACTTTATTTACTTTAGGAATGCTTTGAGCTACAGTAATTGCAAATGCGTTGGTACCCTGCTTAGGTGGACAACCACTTTTACTAACTTTGACATAGAAAGCCTAGGTTTTAAGGCTTGTAGTGACTTATTTAAGTGGAACTTGAATATGGAAACAAAAGTGAGCAATATGTGCTCACTAAAATGTGCAAAAATGTCATGTACTGAATCCTTCTTACTGTAAACCAGCAAGCCAAGTCCCTATGCTTTTTTGAGCTTGGAGGATCTTATTCCCACTGCTTTTGGCAGAACTATTAGCCCCCAAGGTATGATCTTAACCTGGGGATTTGCACTTATCTATGCCTTGTAACACCACTTATTTGCTAGTTACAGTCTATAATTAAGTAAATATAAGTAAGAAAAAGGAGCAATGCATGACAGGAAGAAGATAGCTGCTGTATTTTTGAGTCCTGTATTTGTGGAGCTTTCTGACCATCCATCTGCTTCATTTCAGGCTGTTTCTCTCCTAAACTTCCAATGTGATGATTGTTTTGCTCACCTGCTTTTTCAGTAGGCTGAGCTGCTGGGGCATGACTGGTGGGAACCAGCAGATTCCTGTCACTGAAGGCAGCAAATTAACACTGGCTTTTCCCAGTCTGCCTCCTTAGTGCATTAAGACTGGCCTTTGCCATTGGAGCTGTTGATGTCTATGAGCTCAGAATTTTTTAACTGGGCATATAAGCAGTTGGAGAGGGATTAGGACAACACAACACCATAACCAACCATCTCATGTGCCCTTGTTCTCTTATTTCAGCATAATAGTGGCCATTATGGTCTCCCCAGTTATAGTTTAAAGCTTTGGCCATGTGTGTCTATAAGCATTCAGCATTCATTTCTGTCTGTGGTTTGACCTTTTTCCTCTTAATTTGCCTCAGCAGCAGCCATTTTCTGGACTTTGGCTCACTAATTTTTTATCTAAATATCTCTAGCAGTGCTCTTCAGTGTCTACACACTGCCTACTTTGAAAGCCCATGTCTATGAAAAACAGGTTTATTAAAACTTTAAAAGAGAAGAGTTTTGATTTAGCAGATGACCACAAACACTTATATTAATGATGAAAGTGTAGTCTTTGCCGTGTGTTCCTTACTCAGCATTCCAGTTTCATTATGCTTGTAGTGTTCATGTTCAAAGCGTCTCAAGAACTGGGCAGAGTATACACAACACCCAGATGCTGGGGGGTAGTTCCTCATGAGAGTCCCACTGGTCTGAATAGAGCTATGCACTGAGTAGTAGATCTTTGTTTCCTGATGAAACCACTATGGAAAATTCTCCGTTTACTTTAATGGTAATTGAGACTTCCCAGAGAAGTACCTGATTGTGCAAATAGTTCTATTAAAATATTGGCCTTTGCAAATGCCAGGATACTTACAGATAAATATGTCAATATCAGGTATATATCCCTATCTCCCTATATGTAATTATTTGCATATATTTATGTGTGAACTGGTTTTGCATGATCTTAGTGTGGGACAGGACAGTGGTTGGTTTGGCTCATTTAAAATACTAATGATGATGGCCTTAGAAGTGACTATAATAATAATCATGGCATTTTTAATGTCTAAATTATTGCAGAACCTGAAAACACTCCTCTTGCTTCCAAGGCAGATGTGAGATTGAACAGAAGATGAATGGCACATCTCTATCAGCCAGTGTGTTTTGATAATTGATCAAATTTCCATTTTAATTAGAAAACATGCACCCAAAATGGGTGGGATCACAAGATTCTATCAGCTCAGTTTTTCTTAATCCTCTGGGGTGAATGAAAAAAATGAAGAGGCTGGCCTTTTGCTAACTCTGAATTCAAGAGATTGCCTTGACCACTGCTTGTTCGATTTATCTAGGAATGTCTTTTGTGCTGTATGCTCTCTGATTGTCTGAAAATACCTATTAATTTCCTGAATACATATATGTATACAATGAATATTAATAAAGAGCTGATTAGTATCTCTTCTGCCTGCATACAATAATATTTTATCATGGACAGATTGTATCTGCAATTGCATATTTAAAGTCTACAGTGGAATGGCACATGAGCTTGACTAAGTATGGACAGTGAAATCCTCCACTAACATTTTAGATTTTCTTGTACAGAAGTAAGTTTTGATGAAGGTGAAAATGAAACTAAAAAAACCTTGAACACTTGCTTATTTTTTTCTCCAGTAAAACTGTGATTTCTTTACTTTCAGATATTCCAGCCAGCAGAACCACAAGTATTGCTGGTGCTGGCTAAAATCTTGCCACCAGTCTCAGCTGCTGGCATGGGAGGGAAGGACTCCTTCCCCAGGGGGCACAGAAAGGTTACAGAGCCACAAACTTGAAGGACAGACCCAATCCTCGCAACTTTTACATGAGGTGAAGAAAGGAAGTCAATAGACTGTCCACTGCTAAAACTGATGCTTGCAGACTGCCCACAAGAGCGCTGTCAAAGAGTGCAGCCCCATATCTCCCAGGGAATGAAACACCTCTGCTGTGGCTCTTCAGATTCTGCCCCCATTCCTTTCCTTCTGCCCAGGGAAATGCCACTTGCTGTGTGTACTATGACAATGTTGGAGAAAGGGAGAGTAAGGTTTACCTTTTAGTTTCTTCATAATGAACTGAAACTTTTAGTCTGCTTACCTCAAAATACTTTCTGTTTTGTTTCCTCTGGTGGCTGAGTCTCTGCCAGTGTGCAGGATGACAGATTGAGTGCTAATTCTACCACCTGTAGACCTTGTTTATTTCAAAATGTCACTTATTTTTTATATCTTAAGTGCCAAGAGAGATGTTCTCCCAGGATACCAAACATCAGTCATTATTATAACATAGATATTAAGCCATCCATGTTTCAAACACATCAGTCAAAGACATCTGTCCTGCAACTGTACAGCAGAAAGGGCAGCGTGTTATTAGAGAGAAAGAGAGAGAGAGATACCAGGGGAGCCAAAATCATTATCTGAATATATCACTGAGGCTGTCTGAATGCTGTAGGACCCACGGCAGAGCCTACATATTGTAATGGAAATTTCAGTCCTCTGTGATCATGTAATTGCTCCACAGTAATTTCTTCGAGCAGTTTCTTATAAAGTTTCATCACGAGAGAACATGGGCTCTGAAATATCCCATGTTTGGCTGAATCATTGCAAAAATTCTGTATTTCCAGAAGGTTGAGGAGGAAAAAATACATCCAGAAGTCCAATTCCTTACCTTCAGGCTTTACACAAGTTTTCAAAAAATGCATCTAGCCCTCACTGAGTACAACCTAACACTTACTCCAGAGGCCAGTGACAAACTGCATAGTAGCAAGAAAGACAAGAAGAAACTTTCTGAGGGCATCTGCTAGGCCCATGTTGGCTGTCTTGATGAGGCATGTCAGGACGCATTGGTAGTGCGCAGTGAGGCTGAAGATTCCCTACTGGCTGGAACCGAGTCATTTGCCAGGCTTTCCTTGTCAGGGAGAGTTAAACCAGTCACTGATCCTAATTCTAACACTGTTGTTGCAGCATTCCAATTTTTAATCGCTACATGACTTGTCAGGTTGAATACAAGCCACATGAATAAAATTTAAAAACCTCCTAATAATGAGGGTGTCAAAGATTACTAGCACTTGGTGTTTCTACAGTTACCTTTCTGTTTCCTAAAAGTGGAACCAAGGTGTAAGTGCCCTCATTTCCAATTGTCCTTTATTTTTCCACTTCCCCCCATAAGAACTCTATTCCTGAAGGCCACCAAGAGAGTTGTCAGTAAGCAACACGTTCCTCCACCTTCTGTACAGTCCTGGGGCAGCTTCCTTCAGGCTTAAGAACGTAATTCAAAAGGGGGATCCCCTTCTTCCACAATTAGTGGCAATATAGATGACAACTAGGTAAAAAGATAAGTATCCTATATGTCTTCATCCTAGGGTGGCAGTCTCTTTTTTTCTAGTTGCTTTTCTCCCCAAGTTTTGAAACATATAAGAAGTGAGTCTCTTGCTGTCAATAAGCATTGTCTTTGGAATGTCAAATCTTTGCATATCACAATTTTGCCTGTAAATATTTGAAATTTGAAGCAATTGTGGAAGATTGGGCAAGCAAAGTGGGAGCCTCTCAGAAGGAAAGGGCATTTTTCAGGCTAACAAACTGACATGTACACATTCCAGTGTTCCTTTCCCCATGACAGAGGATGGCTGGGACAGATGTGCTTCATATGATAAGTTCCTGGATGCTGACAAACAAATCAGCTTCTCATCTGCAATTGAACTCATTTACCATCTTCATGTGCTGTGTGAATGAAATATAATAATTGATTTCAAGACACCAGCATGCTGACAAATATGGGCTGCCAAATGCCAGTCTTTTCCAATGAAAAATTAGCTTACCCTTAGCAGTGTTTAGTTCACTGATTTCTTTTTGTTTGGTTGGTTTTCTTATAGAATGCTTAAATTCACGGTGCTTTACACAAAGGAAAATCCACACTGTAATCTCTAATCACTGTAGAAAAGGCAAGGTCATTTGACTTCATCTTGCCTTGAGACTGAAAGTAAACTTAAAACACACAATAAAGCAAAAGCTACATGCAGGAAGAGTTAAGAGTGATGTTCTGGTTATGGCTTGAACAGTGAAATCAACATGAAACTGGAGCATTTCAATATTTAAAAAGTTTAATAATATGTGGAAAATAAGTTCAGCATCAGAGCTGAACCAAGAAAGATTGGAGCAGCCTATTAAAAATGAAACAATGAGGTGAATCTGTGAGTGATTGAGATGTTGTGGTTTATTTAAAAGGCTGTTGCACGCTGCATATTTTAGATTAAGCACAATGATTATTACAAAATGTTTTGTTTTCAGGCAAAAAAATGTTTAGCTGCGAACATAAAGACAAGATATAGCAAAGGAACTATGGACTCAGGGTGGTGTGTACATGGCCTCCAGAGGAGGCAGCTGCCGTGACAGGGCTACCTATCTATCTGTGCAACTTCTGCAGCTGACCCAGCTTCTGGAATCCATCCCTACCTTCAGGAGGAGATTCTTCACCGCAGTGAGACAGGAACAAGGGCTGTAACTCCAGAGTGCATTCTGTATTTGGGGAAATCTGCCTGGAGCCTCTACAGCCCTATCTGTGCTTTTCCCGGAAGCCCATTGCAGTCCCAGAGAATTCTTCAGGACTCCAAGAAAAACTTATGGTGGAAGCTGCCCTTTTATTTATTAGTAGAACAGAATCTTTGCACTGAAAGTGTGGCTGGGTACTGCTTTGGTCACTCCGTTTTACTCAGCTGTCATTAAAACCCCTATTCATCTCAGAAATTAATCAGTGTCACAAGGTCTACTCTAACACTCCTTTTGGAAGTTGAAAAGTACATAATTGAAATTATAACAAAATTTAGGTGTGACTTTACATTAGAGTACAATTCACGAGCACTTACATGTAGTTCTACTTATCTGATGATTTATCTAGTTCAGTGGTTGCTGTGCACCCTTGTTGCTATCTCTCCTTCCTGTAAATATGAATTGATCTGGCAGAACTCATAAGGCTTTTAAAGTGTAAATAAAATCTTTCACCAATGAGCATTTTTGGTTCCATGCCCCAGTTTCAGAAATACACACAACTAGGGTTCAACAAAACTTTCCTAACCACAAAAAGTAAGAGAAGAGGGGCAGAAAAGCCACATTTTCTTTTTAAAAACTCAGACTATGGGTAGTTTGAATCTTTGTTCCCTTTTATTCTGATCATCAGAGGGTGAGCAAAATCATACTTTTTCCTGAGTTCAGAAAAAGGTTTTATTTTTGTCATTTCTATTATGAGCAAACTGGGATGAATGTGATTTTGAGTTGGGCTTGGAAATAGCTCATAAGTTTTGGGTTTGCAGAACAAAATCTGAGATTGTGTTGGATAAAACACACTTCTTATTATCAAAATCATGAACTTGTGCAGCTGTGTATAAAAATAAGATTTAGCCTTTTTAATCTTTCCTGACAAGCCAGGGTATCTGAACTTTTGCCTTCTCTCTGAACCATAACTTGGTTGAAATTCCTAAAAGAGGGAAACAGGATTAAATTTGATTAAGGGTTGCAGTGGTTCAATGTAGAGTAAAATATTTTTATCTACCCTGATTTGATCCTATATTTAGAAGATAAGATGATCTATTTAGCTACCCTTTATCAACTGTTCAACAAATTATTATAAACCCTTGAAAGACTCATTTCAGGTGTTTATTTTGACCTCAATTTCTGTTGAATATACTGGAGTAAAATCTAAACCAAAATTTACTCTATACTTCTATGTCTTTCTACAGCCAAAACTTGTCCCAAAAAAACTCAGTGCATCACTTAGTTGCCTTCAATTTAGATTGATTATGTCTTTATACTGAGGAGAGGGCCTGCCTGATAAAAGAATGGCTTAATCTTTATTTGCCTAGAGCAGTTAGAAAAATAAGTCAAGGAAGCAGCCTCCTGTGACTGATTTCTGCTCACTTAAGGCAATTCACCCTTGAAACAGAGAATAATTGTTCTCTGTCCTTTTTTCAGATATTGTCTTCCCTTTCAAGTATTATATCCAAATAATCTTTAAGATTTTGACCATTAAAGGAATACATAGTGAATCAAAACCATACAGCAGGCTAAACTCCGCCTTGCGAGACATACCTACAGGTTTCATAACAGCCAGCGGAAGGCATGCACCCAAGTAGAAGCAAAATTTGGTCCATAGTCTCCTTAAATTCTGAATTAAAAAAAAAAGAAAGAAAGAAAAAAAGAAAAAAAGACGTATCTCCTGTTTCAAATAACAGGATGTGAATGTGTGGTCTTTGATCAAAAATGCCGCGTGTCAACAATGTGATAATACTTAGAATTGTGCAATAGAAAGGAATTTAATTCCTAGATGGTACCCATCTGGACAAAAACCATGGGTCTGCCTGTGGAAATTTCCTGCTTTAGGTACTTTTTGCTTCTTTACAGCAATTTTGTGTGAAAAGGTAACAAAAGTTTCTCTTCAGCACTCACAGAGAAGGTGGAGAAGTCCCATCTTCTACTTAGTTTAGCTCTACTCTTAATAAGAACATTTATTTCTTTCCTGCAGCTGGTCAAGTGTTTAGCAATGAATGACCAATGAGTTATAGGTCTTCTCTAATTCAGAAAAAATCTAGCAAGGCTTTTCATCTAGTTTAGGTCTAGCTGTTATGCCCTTATCATTCCAGGCTGGTCTTGAGACTGAAATAGCTTCTAGCAATTCCAAGTTTAGCATTCTTTATTATAAACATTTATATTTAATTGTATATACATTAAATTATTGGCAATCCAATAACAAGATTGTACCAGAGGTGGCTCATAATTCACTCTGAAACTTTCTTTTTTAGTAACTTCTTCCTCAGAACTGCCTCTTACAAATTTCTTTCTATCAGTGGAACCAAGGACACACACTCTGATACTGCAAACTAAACATTAAGTACTGGGTTTGAATTGTAAATTCATCAAGCTCAATAAAAATTCTTAATTTCAGGGTTAAAGCATGAGACAAGACAAAAATAAACTCTCCTGTAAGCAGATGATAAGAAAAAAAAATAAAATCAGTTATAATCTAAGATTTGGAGAGGAAATTTTTTACATAGTGAAAGCTGAGTACCTGGCAAATATATCATAAATATGCATAATTAAAATTAGGAAGAGCACACTGTTCAAAATTATTGAGTTGTGGTCCTTCAAAAATTGTAATTATGTATCCTGCACTAAGTCTTATACTGACTCTACTGCTTGGTATTTCAGTTGGTTGTACTCTATCCAAAAATGGAATACTTAAGCTTTTCACAGGAAGAATCTTCCATGTCTCCTCTGGCAGGAAAAACTGTATTTAGGAAGGTATTTATTTACATAGGTCATATACCTGGGGACTGACCCAAAGCTGGAAATTGCAAACACCAAAATGGAGCAAAGAGAAACTGCTGATATTATAAAAATTGTGGATGTTTCAATATGATAAGGATTTTGATCATGTCTTCCCTTTACTCAGTCTTACCCACTGTGCTGGATAAATTTGTGCTGGACAAATTTGTGTCAGCTAATACAGTTCTCTGCAGATGATTAACAATATAAATTTTACACTGGAAACTACCGACAGTTGAATTTTGCTACGTCATGCAAGGTTCTTTCAAATGCAATGACTCACAATGAGGGACCAATTCTTTACCAGCTGATGCTGAGGAGATGTTTGTAAAAAAAAATCACAGCTTCATGTACCTAGGTATGTTATAAAGAAGACAGTGAGTTGGTGTTAATGATGTTAGAAGTTAGAAATTTTACTAAACCTTAAATTAGAGAAAATAGGAAGTTACATATTTGTCTCTGCATGAGTCGAGATTGCAAAATGAGTGCATATGTGCATAATACTCTGAGCAGATCAGAAATAGACATCATTAATCTTAATTTATGATATAAGTTCAAATTCTAATTTTTTAGGAATTCTTTTGACTTTTCAGATAATCAAGCTTCCCACTATAATAAAACATGCAACAATTCTGTAAGGCATGGTGGGTGAGGGCATCATCTGCCAAGCTCACAAGTCATGCCAAGCTTGCAACTGTGCTATTTGTCAGTATTTCCTTGACACAGACTTGCTGAAATATTATATTCTGTTTTAAAAGTAATGGTTTAATAAGTGGACGTGAATGGGTATGTAGTTTTTAAAAAATCCAACTTGCTAGCAGTCCATCCGTTCTTAGTCTCTACGGTTAGGAATGAGAGGTAGTTTTGCTGTGACACGCTGTGAGAATCTGTATCTCGTTGTTTAGATCATGGATGGGCAACAATGGCTTTTTTCAAAGTTTCACAGACTAGCAAACTTAAAGTAGCTCCTTTTAATTGAAACCCAGACATACTTTTAGGTAAAAACAAAACTGAGCTGGCTTGAGTTTTTCCCAAGCCAAACAAAAGAGATTGGAACTTTCCATTGTTTTTGTCTGCCAACCATGCATTGTTAAAGGAATCGAAATAAAGAGGGAAAGGGGTCAAGGGTTACAGAGCTCATATTTCCACTCTACATGACCCCATCTCAGCAATAGTGGGACCCTCGTGATCAGTTCCTGTTGGTCTAACGGAACAGAAATTTCTTAAGAAAAGGAATTACTGCGTACAGTACCTTTGTGACTAACAGAAGAATACACTAGCTCTTCAAAGGTCCTTTCATTATAGCCCCTGAAGAGGACTCTGACATTACTTTCTTAAGATTATAATGAAAACAGCTGTATTTGTACGAATTCCCCTTTTTATTATTTTTTGTAACAAAACAAGATTGATGTTATGCCACTTTCTGTTCTGTCATGAGAATAACGTATCACAAATGCTAATAACTACCACAGCAGCAATATGCACTACTTTGATCTTTTCTCTATTCTCTAATTTGGGCAGCTGGCCACTGAATTCCATCCTAAAAATCTGTGCTGCCAGTAAACAAAGGGAAAATGGCCAACAAAATCAAATGTGCACATTTAAAACTGTTCATCTGACTAGTTGAATTCAAAGCCTACGAGAGTAATGCAAATACGATACTTTGATTTTGTGATTCTAGGCACAGAAATCCTAATACACATTCTTCTGACGATGGGTTGTGGCAGAATGAGAAATACCACAGCCAACCAATTCTCATTAAAATCTAAAGCTTGTAATCCCTTCGTTCATATTGGTTGCTTTGCCAAAGAATTCTTAAGAGATTATTAAACTTATTAATGAAAATCCAGAAGTAATTTTAAGTGATTTCCCCCCCTTGTTTATAAGACAGTAAAATTAAACATGTCGTGGTTGTTATTTTTTCCAGTGTGAAAGGCAATGCAAGAAGGCAGGATCTGGCAATAGCAGCTGTCAAGATTCCAAACCCAAGAAATGCAAACACCTACTGTCCAAATTATTGCTGTTTTGGTAGAAACAGGATAGTAGTCTTTATCATTTCTGCTAATAAGCCAGAAAAGAACTGTATATTGCCAGTTAAATGTCTTTTTCACAGAGTCAACTTTTCATGGTGAATCAGATGCACAACTTTTCTATTGTCTGTATTTCAGTTCAAACCCCTATCTATCTTCACAAGCACCACTGGCCTCTTATTGACATGAATATCATGTTGAAAATGATAAGGTGTCCAATGATGCTCAGAATTTGTGAGTAAAGCTCTCTAAATGAGGATTTTGGATCCTCAGTTCCAAACATCAGCAATGATTTAAACAATTAAGAACTTTGTTGGAAGCCAGAAGTCAAGGCTGCCAAGAGCCAAAAGATGTGTCTCATGGAAAATTCAGAATCAGCTGAAGACACAATTTTATTGCATAAATGCTTTTGAAAATATGAATATTATGTTCATTGGTAAAGTAATGAAGTAATCATTTTAGAAAATTTTGAACTTAGCAAAAATCATATGAAATGGAGTATGAGGACAAAAATTTCTATAAATACAATCCCCAAAGAGAAAGCATTGTGAAAGTTTGTCTACATGCCAAAGATAATTCACTGTTTGGAGAGTTTTCATTCTTGGTTTCATTTCATGCAGAAATATTAAAGTGATATGTAAGGCAGTGACAGAGAAATTTGAGTTTCTATGTATGTGAGTAATTGAGAGACTGGGCACTGCTTAAAAAAAAAAAAAAAAGGAGCCTCCTGAAATGTTCAAAAAGACAAGAATATTGTATATGCTGTAAGAAGAGACAATAAAGGAAAAAAATTTAGATGTTTAATACAAGAGACATAAAATGAGGAGAAGATCCTGAAGCTTCTACAGTTTATAGAGAAATAAAATACAGACAAGACAGGAGATCTAGTTTTGCTATATTAGTTTTGCTATATTGCAACTCAGTTGGTTGCATAAGCTAAAACTCCAATGCACAAAGCTACGTGTATCTTGCACATTTGTGGACATATATCAGCCAAAACCCTCTGCAGGCTGGGGCAATTTTGTTTATACCAGTATACTAGCAACTGTTGTGGTCGTGCGGCCACATATTTTGAATGCAGCTACACTTAGGAAGCGGAAGGAGAGAATGCAGCAGGGTGAATTGTAACTTGTAAGCAAGCTGTTACAGGAATTGATTTGTGTTATATTACAGGGGTATTTATTAGTCCTTTCCAACTCTGTGCAGAGGATGCAGCTTTTGCCTACTAGTACAGCTTTCAATATGCATATTTCTTTCGTCTGAGCACCATTTTGTGCTGCAGACTGGTTTTGCTGCATAAACAATTGTTTCCTGCAGGTTGTTTGGTCATGCAGCAGAGTAGCTGCTTGGGTAGGTATATCTGACATACAGAGCAGGTGGTTATGGCTGGGAGAGCCTTCCTGAGGCTACATACCACTGGGCATCTATACTGAATGGTGCAGCTGTTTTCCAGAGTTTGTACTGCAAGAAAAACAGCAAAATGAGGAGGGAACATAATTGTACTGACTTGAAATGACCATAATCATTCTACCTAATGAATTTGGTGTGGAGTTCCTTGTGGTTCCAGCAAATTCAGTTCATGGAGCTATTCTTGAATTTCTTATGAATGTCTTGAAATTGTCAACTGGAGACGTCCTATCCCAGATTTTGCAACAGTGATTTAAGCTCAGAAACTTGTCTATGAATTTCAATATGGCAGTATAGTTTTAGTACTACTAACTGGCTGGAGCCAATAACCTCCTCCTAAATAGCAGAAAAGACAAATATGCGATGTACTCACTTAAATCTGCAGCAGCATATTCATTATACTCTGTAGATTGTCTCTATCAACACAGGCACTGGAGCAATGGCAGCTAGCAGAAACTAGGTATAATAATAGACAAACCAGGGGTTACAAGAGGCAAAGAATATTGCATGACTAAAAAGTATTGCACATAAGGGGATAGATATGATGCTATAACTCAAATGATAAGCAGGGTAGCAGAGAACCTGTGCAGAGTAATACCTGCATAGTGTTCACAAGAGTAGAAGAAAGCCAGCTGGGCAAGAGAAGTTCAAATTGAAACGCAGAAAATGTTATAAGATAGTAGCTGGTAGGGAAAAGGAGAAAGATCATTAGTGGGACCATTCTCAAAGCAAATTATTGACTCAAAGGGAAGGATATAATGAGAATAGAGCATTAAAGACAAGAATGGTGGAGTATCAGAAAAATCTCAGTTAGCTTAGACTCTAAAGTAAAAAGACACATGCAGGACCTGCCTGATTTTTCCAGCATTTGGGAACAAATTTAATACTAACACTTTTTTCTTTATTTTTTTCCCCCCATACTTAATGGCTTTTTTTTACACAGTTTATTTACTCCTACTGAGATGTGTACACACACATGTACACACTGCCTCAGACTCCTCTACAGCTAAGCATGACCCAGAAGTACAGTATCACCTTCTGCATTTGTTCTTATTCTTGGAAAAATGCTCAAGGGAGGCAGTGCAGATCTGATACAAAGATGTCGGTTTGTCCCTCTGTCTTAACAACGCAGCCAAGGTCTGACCTTCCCCAGCTTCCACGGGTGCCTGCGTAGGGGAAGTAAGGAAAAACATGCCAGACTATTATAGATGAAAAGAGCTCTAAAAATGGAAAGACGTTAATTAATATGCCATATATCTGTAGCACATTTGGATTTTTAGATACCTTTGTCAGCTTAAGATATTTGGATGAGGCACTGGGATTATAGATGCTTATAAAGAAAGGTGTATACATGCCTCTAAAGGAAAGTGCAGTATATGTTTTTTCTACTCAGAAGAGGTTTAAACAATTTTTTAATATCTTTTGTGAATCACTACTAAAGAGAGTGGTAACTTCTCAAGCTTCAGGAAAAAAAGAAAACAACAGAAAACCCTTTAGATGCCCACAGTAGGTGGCATCAGCTACTGACCTAGCTACTAATAAGGCAAATGAAAGGAAAACAGCCTGAGAGGAACTAAATAGCAGAGAGATGAAGTCTTGAGGGGAGAGCAGGCAAAGGAGGCATACAGTGCTTAATTCACTAAAAAGCTCTGTCAAACCACAAGTTGAAGATGCTACCATATATAACTGTATAACAACAGGAAAAAAATACTTAATTATATTATAGTCTTTTGACTGGAATACTGCTGATATTGAATTGCTGAATAAGAGCCTTTAAGAAAGTAACATATAGCCTGAGAGCAATCACAAGGGCAAGCTGTCCTTCTGCTTGCTGTTATAGGACCTCAGTCCTAGTGGATGATCTATGGGAAATAGCTCTGAAATCAAATTAAGCTGGCTGGTTTGGCTTCAAAATCAGCACCTTATGCATTTATTCTTTAAATAGAAACATGGGACAGAATAAATTAAACAGAAAAGTCAGAATTATAATTATAAATGCCTTCAACAGCTACTTTGGAAACATGTAATGCTTATTAGAGTTTCTGAATCTGTTTCTGTCCCTTAAAACCTCCCAAGAATAATTAGTAAACAGATTTCCTTGAACCTACTTATACTGCACTCACTTCTAATGAAATAGATATTTTAAACTTATTTTAAAAAATAATACACTTCATTGTTAAGCAGTTAATTAGGTTTTTTTTTTTTTTTACATTTACCATAAGATCAGCATTAAGGCTTTGATTAGTTAATTTATCTATATATTTAATACCTGGGTTGATATATTTTGTATAGTTATGTCTTGTTAAATCTATATACACATATTTAATACACAGGTAATGTCTGGCTGAAACATCATTCTGATAAGCCCTTTTAAGAACTTCAGCGACAGGACAGTTCTGCTACTAGTAGTACACCTCAGTTATATCTGGTTATTTATTTTTCACTGTAATTGCAGAAACTAACCATGTTTTCGTTGGTATTTGTCTGATTTTACATTTATAACAAGCATAATTTGGTGCGTTTTTAACCCTGAAATAATATAAGAAACAAGAAGAAACTCTTTTCAAAACATGCATGTATTTTCACATTTTTTTATTGGTTTAGCAGACAGTAGGATTGAAGCACCGATGTTTTCTTGCAACTTACCCTACCAAAAAAATAAATAGAAAAGAAGCATCTATATAGAATTCTAGCCTTTGTGTTTGGACAGATTCCTGCAATTTCTTCCCATGTCTTTAGTGACTCCTGGAAATTTCTCATATAGCCCATACCGTCAGCAGGATTCTTTCCCAGATTTCTCACCCTTTTTAATTTGTATCCCTTAGTTACCTGCTCCATCCTTTCCTTCCCCCTCCCTTCTACTTCAACACTAATAGGCCTGCTGGAATCCACCTTCTAAATGAAATCAGTCAAGTCACCTTAGCTTTGATTGCTTTATTCCCATGCTGTAGAATGAAAGCACTCTGTTGAATCAAAAATGTTCTACATTCAATTGTCATAAATAACAATGCATAGTAAAGAACTTAGGCTATCAACATAAACAATACAATATGAAAGCGTGCTTCAAACCAGATGCTGCTTTATTTCTGCCCAAACAGTTTGAAGAGCCTGTTAAAATGCTTCAAGTTGCTGTTTACAGAGGGTCAAATGAACATTTTTCAATGAAATGTGTCCCTTCTGGTTCCTTAATGATTAAATACAGTGGAACAATAGCCATTTAAAATAGCAAAAGAATATCCGATGATTTTTTATTGTTAGGATTGTTAAAATAGGAGGAGTTGAAAAGCTTTGTGTGAGGTGAGAGAAAAATGCTCTGACAGCATCAGAGCCATCTCAAAGATTTTGACAATTTGTCAAAAATCACTGTACTTTCCAAGTAGCCTTTTGCAGGACTCCTGGGAAAATAAACAACATCTTTCCTTCACTCAGACTAACAAACATTTTTTCCCACAGTCCCCCAAAAATCTTGCGTTGTGCCTCCCCACCCCAAAAAAAGCATTTCCAAACACAGGTCTTCTCTTCTGGAGGAAACAACCTATTCAATTAAATTCTGCACACTTGTACTTTTGGAAAAGTATTCTCTCTAACTGCCAACACTTCAGATTTGTTTCCCAGATCTTGCTCCTGCTCTCCTGCTCACCTATGTCAGAACTCAGTCTACTGCAGGTATTGTTTGTTTACCATTAATTGTTTGACCATTGTTTGTCAAGTGCAATTGGTTTGGGTTTTGTTAACAGAACTTCAACCTTTAGAATACACTTTAATTATAAGATAGAACTGAATTTCATTGAAAAAGCATCTGCCTTTGCGCAAAGAGATTCAGGCATTTGGAATGTCAAATGTTGACCTATCTAAGATTGAAGCTGATCTTGTTTAATAAGAACATAATAATTTTTACAAAAAAAAAGAAATTAAAAAAATGGAGGGGAAAAATGTAAATAACACTTTGGTTGTAAGTGGAACAAAATTGTTTTTCTTTTCATGCATTAGTAACATCAGGATTTTGAAATTCAGAGCTATTGGGCTACTGCACCTCTGTTGCAACCCTCTGGAGGAATACCATTTGGTATTTGTGACTTTTACTCCATCCAGCTATCCATACTTAAGCCGTGCAGAGCCGTATTTTGCTGCATAATGAAAAAGAAGTCACCAACATTTATGTTAAATTCACATTATTGTGTTGGAGAGTCTGACTTTTTGCATAAACATACCCAGCATGTGACCATCAAAATAGCCAAGGACCAGCAATAACATGTAATAAGTTTTTGCTGTGTGAACTTTCATACTTACTTACTTATATCTTCTTCATGTGCTGGGAGCTTTATCAGTTATATGACTAATAAATGAGGTTCTTATTAAACAGGTTCCTTTTAGATGGGGTATATAATTGTCTTCCTTAAGAGATGAATTGTGGTAGGTTTCACAGTGCTTCTTTATAAGAATACTGTTTGTTTCAAAAGATAAGTCCTTAAAACCCTTCTTGGCCCCACAGAGATAAGTTTACGTTCTGTTTGGTCTTTATGTGTATGTGCAGTGGGGCAAGACAATATAGGGAGTTTTCTTCCCTACATTTAAGCCTTCCCAGGCAGGACTGAGCTCCAGAAATCCCTGCTTCTGGTGAGAACAAGATCTACTTTCTTATGTTTCATGTCCTAAAAGGGATGTGAAGGTGTCAGGGGGACATAAAACAGTCTGCAAAACTGGTAAGAGCTAAAGCAATTAATGGTATACTGTTGGGGTTATTCTCTTGTGGATTTGACTGCAGGGGTGTTGCAGCACGTGTGGGAGTGTTGTGGGACAGGTAGAGCTGAGAGGCACAGGGGGAAAGGAGTTTCACTCTGTGTCATGTAAGGCAGCATGCAACGATCTCTGCTAGCCTGTTAGCAGATTTACAGGAGTTTCTGGCTATTTGGGAGAGAAATAAGAAAAGTGTAGAAAGTGCTATACATATATATGCATACATATACGTATGAAAGTGTATATAAAAAGCAATATAGAAATGTGGGTGTTGCTTAGGTTCATAGGTCTTACAGCAGCTCCCCTTACACCCCAGCCCCAGCTTAACATTTGCAGGCTCCCTCTCTTCTACCTCCCGCTTCTCACTAAACCCCCACCAATGGGCTTAGATTGCACAATACAGGGTTGGGTGGACCAGTCAGATGATGGCTTTTATTGGATGAAAATTCAGCAAAATGAGTAAGAAAAGATCACTAGTGTGTCAAAAATCCTACTAGCCATCAGAAATGGGTACAGTAGCCAGGCTGCCTCTAACGTACTCCATTTCCACAGATAACAACTGATGCCCATTAGGTCCAGCTCAGCTGCACACATTAAGCTCTTTGCACTGCATGAACTCCCATGCTAAGTGAAGTGCATCACTGTAACTGATTTTCTACACCTCTACCTTAGCTTTCTTGAAGATCTATGGCAAAAAAAGGTATTTGTTCATTATTATCCCTTCTTTATCTCTCTTTCTTAACATATTTATCCATCCTTGCCTTTCTGCCTTCAAGAACAAATTTTAAAACTACACAGGAGACAAAAATCAGTGGGTTTTACATTATAGTACGAGTTTCCCATCCTCAGGTACAGTATTCTAGCTTCGGTGGAAATGTGGAGTAAAATCTTTGCCTTCCAAGGTGTTATGTCAAGTTTGCTCTGTTAAAGTGAATAGAAATTCTGGCTCAGGTCCTTTGATACATAGGGTACAAGATATATAATATTAGCGAGGCTTCTTTGAAAATTCCAGGTAGGATCTGGTGAAAGAAGCAGCATATTATGGCTGTGATGGACCTCCAATATTTAGCTCATATTAGTTCTAGCATAAAGATGTCATTCCAGGGTGCAGAAATAGTAGCTTGGTACTGGAGTGGATTGTTTAGAGGATAGTAACGGCTGCTATTACTATTAAAAATCATTCAATAATTAAAAAATTAGAGTGACAGAAGGCTACTAGAATTTATTTAGCTGAAGACAATCCTGCCTTCAGGCAAAATGGTGGGCCAGATGATCCCCCTTTCTGACCATTTTATTATGATTCATCCTATGATTTTCCGATCCACCTTCCTCAGTTTCTTTTGGGAATTCATCATGTGTCCATCTATGAATATGTACAGGGCACTAAAGAAGTTCCCTAACAATTTTCTGACCTGTTCCAGGAAGAGGACAGAAGTGCTGGACCATCACTTTTCCCCTTGCACGGAAGGATGTACAGTTAGGGAATAGGCAAAATGCAGTGTTGGCTTCTTTCATCCATCCCTCCTCCTTTTGACCCTCTGTCACCCTACCCAGACCTGCTAGCCAGCAGCAGCTCAAAGGAGAAACTCAGTGCAAGAGAGGGGGATGGTGCGTTTTTCTTCCCTTTAGGAAGGTTACAGTTCAGTCCTTGTGTGCACACTCACCTTTCTCCACTTAAATTGAAAGTCAGTCCTTTATGAATTCATACCCAGGAACATTTCACCTATCTACAGATTATCTTTCTCATTGATGTTATTTGGGTTCATGGACTTTTTTTTAAAGATATCTTTAGTACAGAACTGATAATTACTTCTCCCTAGTAAATTTATCTGAGAACTACACCAATCCTTTCTGTAGATGTCTAGAGGGTTTGCACATTTTCTGCACTGTGTATATGTCTGTCAATTACTTTATTAATCCCTATGTTTCATAGAATTGTTAGTAAGATCATAAGCAGTGCCTTGTTGCCATAGATGTTTGAAAACACTGTCATCAGTTGAGTTTTGGACTGCATTAGCTTAGTTCGAGCATCACGAGTTTCTGCTGCCAGCACTCAGTTATAATCTTCAGAATGCTCACTTAAGAGCATCCTGAAGATACATTAAAATCAAATCCCACAAATTGACAATATTAAGAAAAAATTTCATAGCTGACTTTTTTAGATATTTGTGTAAGAACTGTTGGCCCACCCACACGCTGTACAGAAAATCAGTGCATACTTTGCTTGAATTGGATGAGCTTTCGAATGAGTGACATATACACGTACTCAAAAGATCTGTACACACAAGCTCAACTGGTATCTTTGGCAGCTCCAGCAAAGGGAGGAATATGAGCCTGAAATAAAAAACTTGCACATACAGGGGGAATCCTGTTCTCCTTTTGCTAACACAGATGTAAATCAGGAGTATGCCTTTGACAGTCAGTGGGGCTACAGGCAGTGTTATTGAGCAGGGAATCGGGGCCAGGACAGAGGCCTGGAATATTGCCAGCTCAAAGCAATATTAAGTTGATATCCATTCTGAAATCCTATGGAAGCCCTCATCTCCAAGTTTATCAACCCATGACTACAGATGCTTAAATAAGAAAGAAAAAGCCCCTGTGTGTTTGTGAAATCTGGCCTTTATTTTATATCACTCTCATGACAAAAAGTGTTAGAAAAATGTCTTAAACCACTACTTAGGGATTTCCTCCAAGCACTATGCCAGCTGCTCTCAACCTCCATTGTGAAATGATGGGCTGCTGGCACAGCCAAAGTACTTTACACTCCAGCAACCACTAGATGCATAGCAGCCCTTTGGGAGTCATTACCAACTGGTGTAATTTAGGGCAGCCCCGAGGCAGGTCTAAGTCACAGTATCCAGAACCTGGGGGCTATAAAGGTGGCATAACACCTCTCCTCTAGGTCTATAATTTGCAATAACATTTACAATACTGACTACATCATATTATTTGCATGTTTAATTAGGGTAAAGAATATCAAACATTTTACTTTAACGCTACCCGGTGTGCTGTTACCAGCTCTGTATGTGATTTAATGGGTGATCAATCATTCACATATCAGTGGTGATGTAAACCTGATGTTCATTTGCTTTTTCACTTCATGCATGGATCTCATGTAACAAGAAAAGAAATATCTACCAAGAATGTGGTAGTTCTGCATTGCTGTTAAATCTCAGCGAGCCCTCTTAGAATGCAGGAAATAAGGTAGCATCAGTTTACAGACCAACTTTTCAGTGGCATCGTTCCAAGTCTGTGCTATTGGACAGCATGGCTTATACTTTATTTTAATGGCCAAATATGTGATGCTTGACATGTCAAGTCAGCTGCTATTTTTTTCAAAAGAGTAGATATTGTTGATACAGCTGTGAAAGGATCCTTTCTCTTTTCCAAAGAATTACTGCTAAATTGTATTACCCAAAGAGAGACCCTCTTCATTGTCTAACAAATGCTCTGAAATAAAGGTTGAAGTTGTTGAAATATTTTCTCCCCATCATCATTTTCCTTTCAGTCTTTTCTCTCTACCCACCTGATCTGATGCTGCTGTCCATTTATATTTCAAAAGGGTATTATCCTGCCATTTGTCTCCAGATACAACTTCCACTGAAATCAACAGGAAAATTGTCTTCATGAAATCTGAAGGATTAGACCTCTTAAGGGAAAAATTGTGACATTTATTCCACTGGTTTAGGCCAGTGAACAGAGTCCAGCTGGGCTCAGGAAGACACTGGGCCAAGGACAGTCAGGGTCAGTGGTGTCCCATGCTATGGGAAGGAGGAGCTTCAGCATGTGAGGGCAGAGGGATGCCTCACAGAGCTGTTCCAGCGAGCTCAGAAGCTGGGCATGGTGTGTGAATGCCTGCGTACCCAAGGGCTGAGGAAGGGGCTGGGCTGTCCCTGATACGCCAGGCATGGAAGACACATGGGTACCATTCCTACCTCTGCGCTGCTCTGCAAGTGCTTCTGTATAACTCAAGGACAGCTTCCAAATACCTCCACTCATGGCCAAGAACAGGAAAGGAACCTGAAACCTGCCAGGGAAAAGGGAGTGATTATTTTGCCAGTCATAACAACACAACTTTGTTATAATCATAGTCATAAAACAAAAGCTGACAAGTGATGACTTCTCTGAGGTGCTTTTAACGTCCATTAATTTTTCATATTATTGATAAAGCAAATTAATACATATTTCAAAACAAGCAAAGCACAAAAAGGCATCAAAACCAAACTGAAATAATTGAATCTTATTTGTACAGAATGCCATTAAAATAATGTAACTCTCCTCCTGTAAATTAACTTCATGCATAACTAGAAATTATTAGCATGCATATATACCAACCTCTGTGTTTGTAATTTTAACACACATCCTAATAAACTCTAGGGTTTTTATTCACTTACACTCTGAAAATATTACTCTGTATGAATGCATAGCAGCTCTGAGAAAGACCTAGCGGGAAGAATTGAAGCTGTCACTGAGCCTCCCAGGCCATAAGGGTGGATTTCCCTCCCATGGCAGGGACAAGTGGGGAGACCAGCCGCCTAATAACCATTCCACATGTTTGAAAGTACAAGGGAACACCTGAAATCGTGGGGAGTGAATATTTTAGAACAATGCACAAATGCTGCTTTTAGACATCTACAACAGTGGAGTTCATACCCTAATCCCATGGCAGTGGGGAATTTTCCTAAATCCAGAGAGGGAATAGGGACCCCTTTTAACTAGTATTATGGCAAACGGAACAGAGGACAGTCTCCACAATAAAACTCATAATCTCTAGTTTTATGTTGTGAGGGACAGTGTGGGAGCAAACACTGCAAATAAATATCACCAAATAAACGTATATTTTCTGGTGCAAATTTTTTTGACCATAAAGCAAGCATCTAAAATCTATGTTTGGATGATTGGTGGGAGGTTGATAAGAAAGCGTTAATATTTAAGTTAATTTTTTCAGAGTTTTATGGTCATTTCTCAAGAAAATGTAATAAAAACAACACCAATATGTGCAACAGCTCTTATCTGAATCCGCAAAAATATGTGTCATCTGCTTCCTGGAACGAAGACAAACAAAAGTCTGATGTTCTGTTACTAAATATATCACTCCCAACAGGAACACAGCCCCAGAAAAGAATTGTACCTTCACAAAATAGTTGATATTTACCAGTTAATTAAATTAATTTGCTTGGTGTTTAATAGAGTCATAGAAGTTCATAAATGCATATCTGAATGCCATGATAAGTGGCTGGGGAAAAATACTCCCTACTTTGACTACCTGAAAAAGGTTGAGGAGAAACCTAGACTGAGATCCCATTCACTAATATCTTCTATCTGCTTTGCTGACCAGGTAGTGAGAGCAGATGTGAACCCAGACTGAGCTGATGCGTACCATGTGCTGGGGAATTTAGCAAGTTCCTTGTAGGATATTTCTTTCAAAACTGGGAGTAAAAGGCATTATGAAAAACCTCTGCCAAGCTCTTGGTGTCTTAAGAGCCTGAAAGAATTAAATCCTCCCTCAAATGTGTTCATGACAGACTTTGTTTTAGTTCTTGTTCTTGTATGCTCTGAAAACAATAATGTTTATGAGCTCCGAATGGGCATTTGGGAATAAAAGGATAAACAAACAGGAATATTCAATTCAATATTTCTCAGATACAGAGATAAAGCCTTATTTTAATTAAGCATTTTGTAGTTCTGCCTGCATCAGTATTAACACTGCAAATTTATACAAGGCAATTTAGTGTTTGAGCATAGAGATAATAATCCACATTTTCTGAAACTAGCCAAGAGGGTTGGCTCCTGCCTAGAATTTACATTCTTTGACCCTTTAGGCTCAACTCTTTATCCAAATAAATTTATCTAGCAGAATTTGTACCCTAACTTGTTTGTATTTTACACAGTTGGCATTAAGACTGCAGCAGAATTTTACTAGTATCTAGCATGTTCTTGATAGCGCATCTGGTGAGTATGGATACCATTCATTAGAATAGTTTTGCAAACCGATAACATGCCAAAGCTTTGACAAAAGTATTTATGGTAGATGTCAATCAATTTTCTTTGCCAGTTTAAACATGTACCCTTCTGGGAATAATTTTTATCTATTCTGACACATAAAACATAATGAACATTATCTTCAGGCTTCATAAATGAACACAAGTCCCCATACTATGTATACTACATGTAAATCACTAAACAAATGTAACAGGAGGAAGGGTGATATTTATATAAATTATCAGCAAAAATCTTTGAGGAAGAGCAGGCAGAGTAAATAAGGCAAATAAAGACTGTATGAAGGACAGGGGGGACAATGATCAGCCAACCCAGCAGTCACTAGTATTACTAGTCTTACATTATTCCTCAATTAGGTCTTCTCCAAGGAGAAGGGACTCCTAGTGTGAATGACAAAGCCAGAAATGGTCTTCCAAGAAGGATGAGACACCTTTCACCCCTGAACTTATACTGCGCTGAGGCATTACATGTGTGATAGACTAAATATATATATTCTCCTCTCTTTATTCCTGTTATTTGCATGTAGATTTTCATTTGTCAATTTCCTAAGCTATATTTCAATAGTGATTACATGTTAATAATGAAGTGGGAGTAAACAAAAATGCAAAAAGAGCCATAAATCTTACTTTTGTTCAATAAGTTGCATAAACAAAGTACAAGCCATTTTGGTCTTTCACACAAACATGTTGAGTTCTGTTTAAATATGTACTGGTAGAACATTTCAGATCTGCTGAATACAGTAGGTATTTATGCTTTTATTTTAAATGGGGATTACAAATTATTTGCCTTTTGTCATGCACAATATGCATATTATGGTGTGGATATTGTGTTACCAATTCACTGTAACTAAGTACTTTGGCACTTAAAAAAAAAAGCCATTTTTGACCCAATAGACCATAATAGAGGCTTTCAAGCTTGTTTCAGGCAGCTGCCATGAACTGAAAAAGTCATACAAAACATGCTGTATATAGAGCAATTTAATATGTAGAAATGTGCATTTTCAGTAAGATATGATGGCTGATTCAGACTCTTAAATAAATGAAAGTACTGGTCCCCATTATCTTCTGACAGTGAAGAAGGCTTCACATTAGTCCTGTCAATAGCTACTAACTAGCAGGTGAAGTTACCAAACTACCTCCCCTCCTTACTGGGGAGGGTGATCCCATGTATGACCAATGTGAGCTTTTATGGGCGTGTGAAAGCAACGCTGTAGCACTGAGAAACTGTGAGAGAACCAGACAATTCAGCCAAAAGTATTTTAAGAGTATTTTTAGTGGTTTAAATAAAAACACATTCTTGTTTTTTTAATGTGGTTTTCACTATGTTCCATCTTTTTAAATTTAGCCTATTGCGTCAATATTTTATATGCCATCATGAATGCTGTCCTCTTGTTAATGAAATAATGATTCAAGCCACATAATTAAAACCAGTTGGTTTGTCAAATTCTGAGCTTAAAAACAATTTTGTAAGATGACTATGGAGAAAATAAACAGAACCTTGATAATCCCTCATTGGTAATTAACTACTGAGGCTAAGGGATAATTCTCTTCAGTTGTCTCAAATCAGGACCCTGATGCCATCTGGCAAGGCTACCAGGCATCCTACTAGCAATTCAGAAGAAAATATGACTCTTACAGACCCTCTGTCATATTTGTCCGTCTCATGTGGGTGTCAGAGCTACCACACAGCATCTCAGATGCCACTGGACACTCCTCTTTTGGCCAATGTGTCAAACCCTAGAGATTTATATCTTAAATTCTTAATATGATTTGTATAAGCATGAAGGAGGGCTGTGGGAAACTGTGTGTTTGTTTATATGCATTATGCAAGCATGTATAATAAATATACATAAATGTGTGTGTGTTGACATACACATGTATTAAATAGCAGTGATTTAAACTTGCTATAAAAATGATAATTTTTTCCCCTAAAAAATTCTTTCCTTATATATTTAATTTTATTTTTAGCAAGAGGACTACAACAACCAAAGCTCACAGTGTTTGCCTTTTCCACTGAATAATCATTACAAGTTCTAAATAAAGAATCAAGTGTCAGAGCCAAAGCACACTGAAGTCAATAGGAGTCTTTTCATTGACTTCAATGGGCTTTGAATCAAACTCCAAATTCTAACTGTTGCTGAACATATTTACAGCCACAACATTTTGTGTGGTACTCTCTGTGGGCACAATGGTGGAATTTACTTGGGAAAAGAAATAGGAACATATTCTTAGATGGTGTGACCATTATTATTACACACTCAAAAACTAGGTCTTGCAAATCTCAGTTATATCACTAAAAAATAATCGATTCAGCTGTGCATGTGAGGATATACAGCTAGATAATGTCTCTCCAGGCCAGAAAACAACTCATGCTGATGCTTCTAAAACCACTGCCAAAGAGGAAGAGATGTTGTTAGTGTCAGTGTATTCACATATCAAAATTAGAAGCAGTATTATTTTAAGCATGTTCTTATAAATTATAGCTGCTGCAAAATTTCTAAACAGAATGAATTGATGTTTGTTGTTTCCAACATTAACTAATCAGCAGTAGTCACACTGGACTTATACAGAGCATGCTAGTATCCATATGTCTGACTCAAATTTTAGAAACTACTGCGAACTTATTAAGTAATTTGCCATTTTGTAATATAGCGTGTCTAAGTAATATACAGAGCATTTCCACCTAAAGGCTATCTGATGCCTGTGTTTGTAGGTAAGCTGGGGAGGTCTTTCCTCATTCCCTACTTCAGATAAGTAACACAATAATAGACATTACACATTACAGTGACATTCCATTATGTTGCACAGCATCATATATTCTTAGCTCCCGAGGGAAAAAATGACCAGTGGAAATCGAAGCTCGCCTGTGGACTTAGCGAATAATTCACTGGATTTCTGCCAGGGTTCTCCGTTAAATAGATACGTATATACACCAACATAACTGTGAGTTTAAGTGATGGTCAGTAGGTCGAGGTCAAATTAAAACTACATTTTGTAATAGTTACAACAGTGTAATCAAAAACTAGCTATATAGTACCCATAAAAAAGAGACTAATTTCAATGGGCCCCTTTTGAAACTTTGAAGGCGTTACCAGCCCTCCAAGCATATTGACTATCTGGAGAGCGAATTATTATATCCTTGTAAAATTTTAAATATCATGCTATTAAAATTATTAGTCACGGGAGCTGTATGACAGCAGCATTGCAGTAAAGTTCTCTTGTGTATATGAACATGGATAACCTGATACATAAAACCATTTCTCAGTTGGTGTATGGCATCCAGTGCTAAAGGCTGAACACTTAAAGTTTCCTTGTAGCATTGGCAATACCCTGCCAATAGATATACTGTACATGCCATTTAAGCCAGCTGAATAGCGCTTTTCCTCTCCCTCCCTCCAGTTTTTCCATTCCCCAAGGGGCAATCCTCTGGCGAACAGTCAAATGGTTATCATGTAAAAGTGAAGATGAGCAACAAAGCACATCCAAGGGAAGCAAGTTAAGATCCAGGACCCGAGGATCAGGGTGGGGAGTGGAAGGGGGGGGGGCTAAAGAAACTGAGCCAAAGAAATTCTAAAAAAGCACTTTTTTAGCTTAAAAAAATAAGATTAGAAACTGGCTTGTATGAGCCCAACTGTGATTAAAAAAATAAAGCTTTTATAGTTAAGACAGGATTTTTTTTCTTTTTTGTTCTTTGACTTTTCCTTGCAGAGAAAGAGGCTATCTTCACTTAATCAGAGCAAAGAAAGAGTGGCTGAGGCAGAAGCAACATCATGTGGGTGAAGGTCAGGCCAATTTTCACCCATGTGATGCTGCTTTATCACTCATGGAACAAAGATTAAGGCCTTTCTTTTCTTTATCCTTTTGTGCTTTCCCCCATTACTTTAACAGATCTGAACAAATCCTAGGCAGTTCATCCAAAAGTTCCTTTTAGCTACATTTAGTTCAGATCCTCTAAATTCCACATAAGACTTCATGCTATACCAACATGAAGAGGATATAAAACCCACATGTGTAGAGAGAAAAATGTTATAGAAAAACACAAAAATCATTGCAGAATATGATGACAGCAAAGGCCTTTTCAGCTGCAAGAAAGTAGGCACATCCAAGAATCAGGATTATCAGTATTACTATCCCCTTATTTTTAAAGGAACATGCTTTTCTGACACACCAAAATCATGCGTGAATATTGATGTTCAGTTAAGATGATGTTAACATGATAAACCTCTAGCTGAGCTCCAAGGTTCTGTAAAAAAACTCCCACTAGAAATGCCAGTTTATTGCTACCCGTGCATAACTGTAAAAATGTTATAACACAAAAAATTAGCTTACATTGCATATGTTTACATCTCGTTGGTAGACAGCTTAATCAAACATATTATTGCAGAATTGCATCAACTGCAGAAATAAGACAGGATGGAATTTTTACTCAAAGTACCCAGAGGACTGATTGTCGGCTTTGACCGTGCTCTTCAGTTAAAAGGTTTCAGTCAGTTTTTATTGAGGTAGGGGCAAACAGCCCTTCAGAGCTCGCCATTTATCTCTGTTTCAAACAGGCTTAAGGAATGCCTGTTGATTAGCACTTTTATTTCATTTATTAATCTCTTGATATTTTAAAACAATTAGTACAGTATGTTGAAATCAAATAATAGCAATCAGTTACATAATTGTAATGACAAGAAGGTGCATTTCTGTGACAGGTCCCAGCTATGAACAACATTCACAGTTTTCATACAGCGATTCCATAACATTTAATGTATTACAAAGATATGGACAGCAGTTAAGCATTTAATAAGTGAGAGAGGTATTTTAATACGGTTCCCAGCATTATGCCATCAGTGCTCTTGCCACTGCAGTGATCAGAGTGTCTTTTCAGAGTTCAGATTCCCAGTTTTTCCTCAATCAGTACAAATGCTGCTCTTCCCCTAATGCAATTTCAGAGGTGTGGGCAGAGCCCTGCATAGAGATTCATTTGAAGCATAGAACCACTGCAGCTTTTCATACAAGGCACCAAAAAATTGGTTTACCCTTCTGTATCAGAGTATTCCCCAAATTTTGTACGGTTTTGTACTACTCATGTCTACCAGACTAAAATCTTGGCCTCACTGAAGTCAAGTGAAATTTTATCTTTGACTCCAATGACTCCTGGTTTCATCCAATGTATCCAAGGGAAATGTTTCAGAAGTAGGTCCTTTTTTACTTTGAGTGATTTTGAGATGCATAAACCACTAATGTAGGGTGGGAAATCAGTATCTAAAAACCGCTTGTATAGAAGCGGTTCTATGCTCTTAGATATTCTTTTACCTATTACCCTCTATACTCTTATATATACTTTTACACATTACTGTCTTACTGAGAGTAATAGGAGGTTAGTAAATATTCTCATCCTTACATTTCTTAAGATCATTGTATTCATATTGCTCATACCTGAAAACATCTTCTTATGCATAGTCAAGCACAAAGCATTGTCATCATCTCTCTTTGGACCATTTGAAGCTTCAGACAGAAAATACAAGTCCAGGAAGTCTGTTACATGCACTCTGATAAACAATTTGGGTAACAAAAGCTGCAAGAAACTCTCTTCTGCCAACCTAAATCCTACCTCCTCTCTTCAGAAAGAAATGTGTTTCCCCTGGCTGCTTTGGTAGGCCATAATTATTTAACTTCCATCAGGCAACAATTTATCAATCTCTCACTGAGATTCCTTGGGTAGATATTTCTACCAAAGATTAAACATCTTTCAAAGTAGGTAGATCCACATGGAAAAATCCAGATGTTCCTTAGTTTCTAAAAACTCTGATTTTCAAGCAATGTATTTTGTCTCAACACAAGTGAAGGGCTGAGCGTGGTGGCTGCAGCCAATAAGACCTGACAAACTCTGGGAGTGAGGCTTAGCTGCTCTAAAGATGTTTGTGCCCTCAATCCACCCGTTTGTGTGTGCTTTTCATTTTCTATTGGAGGAATATGAATTTGAGTAAATGCCATGTGACAGTGTGGCTGCTGTGGAATTTATTCATTTTTCTTGAGTAGGAGATCAATTAGTAATTACTTAAGGGCAGTCCTTATAGGCCATCTAGGTTGGCCCTTAATTAAGCAACAAGACATGACAGGCAATGTATTTCTGGGCAATTTAGCACATCTCTTAGGGAGTTTTTAAGGCATGAGGCCGAAGGTCAAGTGACTTTAACCACCTGAGAAGTGCAAAAATCCCTTAGAAATGCACTGTCTAGAGTGACTTATTGCTATTATTAAATGGAATTTGTGAATAAAAATAAGAAAGACTGTCAGCCCCAGGCATGAATAGGGCATTATTAACATGGATATGACATTGTTGACAGCTATTCTAAAGCTCCATTTGTGTCCTGAGCTCTAGAGTTATTTCTTTATACTGTATATTAATACAGGGAAGACACGTTATGTTCTTGATACACATTTACCAGAGCTGTCCAATAAGAAGAAGGGACATAGTTTTTTTTTAAATTTGCATTGCTCATTACTTTTTTTGGGGCTGAAATACAGCAATTAAATCTTGTATGCCTGACAACCCATTTTTGGATTTTAACACAGACGTCTCCTGAAATAACAAAATATCCTTCCTAGGATAAAATCCCTATTCTTGACCCACTCTCCACTGCCATCCTGAAATCTGTCCTGAATTTGTCATCTACCTGGCTCAGTTCCTTCCCCTGTCCCCTGCTGCTGGGCTCAATGTGCCTGATCGTCTGTACATGTCAGTGTGCCCAAGTTGAAGAAGTGCACCAGCAATATTCACATGTAGAGATGAATAAACACAGCCAATTCCAGCTCCTTCATCTTACCTACATTTTTCTTTTTCTTTTTTCTTTTTTTTCCTATTCTCTTCTTCTTCTTTTTATCCCCCCAACATGAATGTCAACTTTCTAACGTGCTTTCTAAATACTTTGCATTAAACATGTACAGTAACATTGCAAAAGCAATGTTTGTCTCCTGAAATTTGGAGTTGCAGTAAACGGGCAAGAAGCTAAACATCTGCTGCATTTTTTTTCTCTAGACTGATCGTGTATAGATGTAGATATTTTTGCTTTGCTTGTTTCTATTGGCTTAGTTAATTTTTGGGTTTCTTGATGTGCTTGTTATTGTCCTTAAGTAAATGCATGTTCTACCCTTTGTAAGTTCTGTTAAGAAGACCAAAGTCTTCTCTTAACAGGAAAAGAGGCCTTACTCAGACCAGCAAAGCTCCATCACCTCTATGGGAACTGGTCGAAGGCTGAATGTCTGTGATCTTGCATTGCCAGGTGGGTTCCAGCTGCCATGGGGTTTTTGTGTTGCTGCTTTTCAGCCCTAAAATGCAGTGTCTGATGGTGGTGAGAAGACATTCTCGTTGCTAGGTGTATGGCAACCTGTGTAAATATGCACTGTGTAAGCATGCAGCACTCTGCTGGGAAGAGCAGGTTCACTGCCCTGCGGGATGGTGGTGCTGCCCTAAGTCTGATGACTTCAGAAAAGGCTGGATTGCACTGCCAGGTGGTTCTGACACAGTGTTCTGTATTTTCCAGGAGGCATAATAGCTACTTAGCATGTGGTGTCCAGTTCTTCTGCACATTCACAAGTATGTCTGACATGTTATGAAAGTAATGGATTTACTGTGCATACCTCAAATATTTTAAGGATATGTGAACACATATTTGTGTCTGGGAAATCCTGGGCAGAAATATGGAAGTACTGATGTGGATTCTTTGTTTAGGCTCACAGGAACTAAAGTAGGTAAATTTAGAGCTCTCGGTACATGCAGATAATTTGGGGAAATTGTTGTGGGATTGCAATGCAGAAATATTGTGTATATTCCCTGAATCAATTCAAACTGCAAGGAAGTGTATCAGTTTGTCTTGGTATTCTTGGTACAAGGAATGGTAAAACACTCGTAAGAAATAAGAGGACTTTAAAAAGACATTTTGAAACTGATCTTTTTTAACAGCAGCGATCCATAAAGCTGTATAAAATCAGCTATTTTAGTGGGTTGAGTGCACTGCAGCTTGTGAAAAGTACTGCAGTTTGAACCAAGTAACCTGAAATCTAAAAGTAGTCTGTACTAGTACAGTACCACTCTACTAAGAGAAAATTTCTTAAAATTGCTAATAGTGAAAAAATGCTGATATCATCTAGGCAGAAGGCTATCCTATTAAGTCTGAGCTGAAGAATCCTTTCTAGTGCAACTTTGAAACCAAGTTTGCCTCACACTCTGACTGTCCTGAAACTGGTGATTTACTGTAAAACAGCAAGAGACATGGCATCACAGAGCAGATAATTCTGTGTTACAGAAAAATTGAAATAGCAACAAAAATTAAAAAATGTACATCATGTTCAGGTACCAATGAAGAACTAATTTCCCTTTTTGTGCACATGATAAAACAAGTAATAAAAAAATAAAAAAAAAAAGAAAGCCATAAAAAAGCCTGATCCTAATGAAACAAAGGATAGATAATTAGTGACTCACGTTTGTGGTTTGGATCATGCTGAAGGTGATATTGAGCCACAAGGAATGACTAATGAGTTGTGGTCCACAATCCAAGATTTCCTGGGAAAAAAAAGGAAACCATTAACCCTTATTGAGGCAAAACCCCTAGCAAAAGTCTGTACTTAAAGCAATCTTTATCATCCTACATGTTCTAAGACATGCTGTCTTAGGAACTGCTGTCATTTGTCTGTATTCAGCATTAACTGGCAATTCTCAACTATTTTAGAAATGATCAAAAGCATGCAAAAAAAAAAAAAATAAAAAAAGGAGCAGTGAAGAGAAGAACCTATACTTCTGAGCTCCTCATATTTTACTGTGCATTGCCTCCCTGCTGTGTGATTTCTGTGTTTTAGCTTCAGTACTGCTGCGGCTGCTACCTATCTTGATGTAAAGGTTTATAGATTTGACTAATCCTGTATCCAAACCTGCTTCTGCCCATATTTGATCAACCACACCTGACTCTGAGATGTATAAGAGCCCTCGGCAGGCATAATGACTGTTTAATCAAGCAGAATTATCTAAAAAACTTACATATCCATGTTTTCTTTTACATCTAAATATTTCTCACAGCTATTGCTGAGCACTTGGCCTGCAATCTCTGCTGTTCACTTCTCTCCTTGTCTCTTTTGGCAATGGGTACAGGCAGCATCTAAGCTCAAGTCTGGCAGCCAGGAGCTGCCAATGTGGGCAAAGCCAGATGACTTTCTGCTATTTTTCACAGCAGAAAGCAGACCTTCTCATTAAAGGGCATTACTCAGAGGTGTTAATTTAAAAGAAAAGGTCTTAAAAAGTGGTTGAAGGATTTTAGACTGTTCACAGTTAAGCTGTGGTTTTCAATATGGAGTCCAATGTAAATCCTCCCCCTTTACTTGCACAATCCTGCATTCTTTTCAAAAGTAAATTACAGAATTATGGTGCACAGACCTATTGAAAAATTAAAAAAAGGAAAATACAGTCGAGAAATCCACTACAATGAAGAAAGAGATTATGGTCATGGATTGAAAATGAGAAATAAATTTAAAAATTCTATGGAAAACAAAAATAAAGAAAAATATAACAGAAAAGCAGTGGGAGGAAGGGAAATAGAGAACAATGAACAGCAAGTTAAAAACACTTTGTAACTTTGACAAAGTTGGAGAAATGAAAACATAATGTTTATTTTTATTACATGATAAAAGGAAGCCTTCTTTTGATTATCTGGCCTTGCAAAATTAGACTTTATGCAAGTAATGAAGTTATTCTCCATGAATATCTGCTATGTGTTTCAGTATTGACATATCTCCTACATCTAAAAACTTTCAGTTTTAATGCAACCAGACTAGAATCCAAATAATAATAGAAGAGGCTTAGCACACTTTATCAAGCCTGGTTTAGGTTAATTTCCTTAGGAAAGGCGTATTCTAGTTCATTTCATGCACCCGCACACACACACAATTTTATGTATTTTATATATATTAACCTGGTAGTGTATTGACATATCTGCCATAGCATAGCATTTTTTCTGTGAAAGTCTTTCCATGAAAGTAACACTGAGTGTTGTGGTGACTACAGAATGTACTTCAGTATTATCCCTCACCTGCCATGGCCAGTTCACCAGATGTACTTGCAGGAAGGCAAGTGTACGTGACAGGAATATGCATGTGAGCATTGGCATGAAGGTTAAGGAAGATGTCCAATTGAAATTAAAGGCCATTATGCTTATTTCCTTATTCATTATTTGAAATAATTTTATGGCTACATTGCTAGGCTTGCTTTGCACTGGGTTAAGGTGTTAGTGAAAAATCTCTTCATTACTGTGGGAAGAAAGACAATTGTTGCCATGATTTTTTGCTAAATGCTGTGAAAGACATAACTCTTTGAACTTGAATTTAGCTACAGAGAGTTTACACATTTTTAAAGGCTTCTTTTTTTTAAAAAAATAAAACAACTCATGTTCCTCTGACTCCAATGTGCACCAATTATTTGTACTAACTCCTTTGAAACATGAGCCGTGTTCAGAAAAGACTTCCTGTCTCTAAAGGTGGCTTGTTAAAAAACAATAGAAATGCACTGATATTAATTATTTGACACTTCTTTTCCTCATATCTTACAAAGAGTAGTAATATCCATGGGTGTTCTAACACATTTCTAAAGCACTTTTTCACTGAGCAATGTAGTTTTGTATATTAACAACTATGTATTTTAATGAAGCAATCGCTATCAATGAAGAAAGGGTCTATATTTTTCAGGGAGCATTTGGGCACCTTGGACTTTATTTAATTTATAATTTCTGAAGATTTTTCCGTTGAGGTAACATTTACATTTGAGGTGTGTAATTGGGACTCAGCATGCTCTGTGCTGTACACTTTGATGTTCACCAGTGCAGTTTAAGAAATGAGTTAGGACTGGGAATCTGGTATCTTCTAGGGAAATTCTTAAACCCACAGGATGACTGCTGATTTTTAGGTTCTCTTTCAGAGTGCATTTATAGCCCTTTTCACTATGATTCCTGAACTGACATGATGCAAGCAGGGTCCCAATTAGCTGGATAAGCATATAATTTTTTTTCATGGGATTAAAAACACATAGTAAAGCCAGGCAACCTGTTGGTTAAAGTCATACTTGGAGGAACTGTGGTGGTTTTGGTCTGGGGTGTTTTGGTTGTTTTTTGGCTCCACTACAAGTCATTTTTCTTTTGTTGCTTAACTTCAAAAAAACCCCTTGTCTGATGAGATATTGATACCTCAGGGAATAATAACACATTATTTTTTCTGCTTCTGGTGGAATCATTTGTCTCTTTAAATTGACATCAGCTGAGGCCACTAAGACCCTCACACCAAAAAACTTGTGACCCCCTGCACTGCCTTCAAGGCTTATTTTGTACTTCTTGGTCTGCATGTTTTTCATGTGAGGCACAGTACATATTTTAGGGGCAATTTCACATGTTATGGCAACCTAGTCATCTCTGTTCCGTATACTGGCCCCTTTAAAGTGCTAGAGCAAGCCTTTTTTTTGGACAATAAATTTTCCTCTGAGTAACTCTTTCATTACAGTAGGAGAAGAAAATGGAGCCGTGCAGAAGCAGTAGTTGACAATGCTTTTCAGTCAGGCTACTTAGTTGCGATTCTCATACTTGAGAGTCTTCTTAGGTTGTCATTCTGTATTCCCTTCTTCTCCTTTATCTCATCCCAAGATTGTCTACCATGTAGCTTGGACTGTTCCTCTAATAGCAGGCTCCAGGGAATCATCATCTGGCTTTATCTCTTTTTCTTAGCTTCTACTCAAGACTACTGTGCATTGTAAGTTATCCCACAAGATCTACGTTCTTCCTCTGCAAAACATGTGCTTTTGCTCCTGCATCAAAATCAATCACAGATCTGGGGCCCCTGAGAGGTATGTCTTTTCAGAATACTCAGAAAATGATGGGGGAGACTGCAGACAAAGATCACCTTATCCATCTGTTTTACACAGATGTTCTCACAAGGGATGGAGGCCCAGTACAACAGAAACACAGCGGTGAACTTGGCAAGAAGTGTCCCTAGGAGATTCTTCAGGAAACAACATTTAGAGAGTTCCGTTTTCCAGAGTAAAGTAGCAATCACACATTAAACAGGAGGTGGCCATCACTGAGGTGGGTTTATCATGCCCATGCTTGAGCAGAAAAAGAAAAGACAGCGCATCTAAGTTAATTTTTTTTCTGTGGCAACTCACCTAATCTAATTGAAATGGTCTCTCCATCACCATACTCTTATCCCTTGAAAGGATGTTAAACACTGGCACATACCACTCTTAACATTTAAGTCTGGCCATTGCTGTGTTGATGATAAGGTATAGAATACACATTCATCACTCTCGTAGTCTTCAGTAAAGGGGGAACACTTTACTCTTCTCTTGGTCGTCATAAGGATTGCTTTCTGTGGACAAAATTGTCCAAGAATCTTCCCATCACTTTCAGTAAACTGATATAGAGAAATGGTGCCCGGCAGGTGGATTGACTCTCCCCCAGTCTGTACCCTACCTATACCTATACCTATACCTATACCTATACCTATACCTATACCTATACCTATACCTATACCTTATCATTCATTTTGCATTTTGGAAACATTTCTAAATGAATTTCTATAGTATTTAGTGCAGTGTTCTGTATAAGAGTTAATGTTATTTTAGTTCTGTTATACGAGCTATAAAATTAGTTACAGGCTTATTATAAGACTAAACAACCTACTGAAGTCTACTGGCTATAGTGTGTCAGGACAGCGCCTCACCACATCAAATGCAATGACTGTTATGGGTAAATATGTAAGGAGTTTCCATTTGAAAAAAAAAAAAAAAAGTCTTTTTAAATGGCCTTAACTTTCTAAAACCTTTCCCATTTTTGGTTGTAGGTCTGGCCTGCCCAGCTGGGAATATTTTTGAAAGTTTGAACAAAACTAGCTTAGCTGCTAATAGATGAAATATAAGTAAAAATATGCTTCCTGCTTCTTTAAAAAATGCAGCTTTTGGTAAAAATAGAAATTCAGCTGACGTGACTGGTATGAAAGCTGTGTTTGGAAAGGAAATAGTCTTCACCAAGGGGTGTGAACTGTCTCATTCCAAAGGAAATGGTTTTGATTTGTCTGAGGTTTTTAAAAAATTGCTCAGGACCTGATCTGAAGCCCATTGACGTCAAAGGAAAGATTCACAGTGACTTCAATGGGCTTGGGATCAAGTGTGAACTGAGCATGGGCAGCTGTTTGAGGCCTTTACATCATCACCATCCATTTAGCATCTGAATCTTAGAATGATTTTTGACACGACCTCTGGCTTTGGGATAGTAGATATAATTGCATCTCCAAAAGTAACTGCAGGTGTAAATTAGTGCTGAATTATTTTTTGTACCTTGATCAAAAGTTCCATCTCAAAATGAAGCCTTGGTGACAAACTCTCTTACATAGACAACACGTAGAATGGCACTTAGGCGTTGCTTCAGACTTATTGGTGCCATGGGTAATTCCAGATCATTGATTTTCGTAGCAACTGCTGGTCCATCAGGCACCTAACATTTCATATGGGCAAAAGCTTTGATGAGACAAGGGCTGCTGAACTGGACTTTAAGTGACTGTATCCTGTAGTTACAGAGTTTGTTTCAATGAGCTGCAGAGAAGACAGTCCCACAGGGTGACTTAAGGGTATTACACTTTAGATGACTATTTATGAACATTTGAAAAGGTAGCTGGGACACATAGGGATGCTTTCTACTAAAAAAAAAAAAACCCAGATAGATATACATAAACACCTACTTCTACTGCCTATTAATGATGCTTTGCTGTGAACACTTAACCCCTAGTCTAAAGTTATGTCAATGTAAATTAATAAAATTACAGATACACCCTGCTGGCCAAATGTGAGTAGAAATGACTGCAGAAATATCTGTTTGGCAATACATTTTAGTATCTAAATGTTTTTCAGGTGGAGAGTGTAAAAGCCATGGAATTTCCACCTGGGATAAAGCTGTGTCTTCAAGTGCAAGAATTTCTGAAGGAAAGAGACCACATTAACTGGATGGGAGTGGACAGGCAAACAGGGAAGAGACTGTTGACTGAGATCCAACATGAATTTTTCCACACTATAATGTGGTCTGGGGGTGATAGCCAGCTGTCCTAAGTTTGATCAGCTAGTTAGCTGCCCTAGTTGAGTTGTGAGGCTGGAGGAAGAGTAAGCCAAGAGCAAGAAACTATGATTTTCACCATGATGGAAAAATGTTTCTTGTGCTGGGTATATCTTGTCAGTAAAAGACATAACATAAGATATAGAACAAATCCTAACCACACCCCATTGTGATTACTACTTTTTTCCAATTAACTGCCTAAAGTACTTGGATTCCTTTGAAATCTATACAGTACATTGGCACCAACAACGATCACAGTTAACCGGCTACTGGAAAGAATGTGCTAAATTTCTATTAAATAAAATAAACATTATCCAGCTGACCAGAAAAACAAATAGAACACTTTCATTTATTTCCAATTAAGCCCTGATTATATTAAAAGAACAGTTAAAATTCTGAATTAATTACTGGTTGGTTATGTTGGGGAATAAAATTTATGAAATTAAATAGCACTGGACACTTATTCATACTGAGACTAAAAATAATTTAAATTATTTGGATTTCTAGTATTGGAATATGGGACTGAAATGAGGATAAAAAAATGTACCTGCTGAGTACCACAGATCTAAGCTATGAAAAATTGCTAAGTGTATATTTCTCATATTATTAGACTTGTCAATCTCATTGTTCAAATAAATACTTCTTGCAAAGCTTACTTTTATAACATTTTCTTAATCCTACCTGCTTATTTTATTTTACTTTATACATATGTGTAACTCTTACAAAGGACCTTGGTTCTGCACTTTTTCCAGATCAAATATACATAATTAAATATTGTTTCTTCTAAAGTAACAGTGAACAAATTCTTATGAAACAAACACCTGCTGGTAAGGAGCTGAATTTAAAAAAAAAAAAAAAATAAAAAAAATTATTGTATTTCCTTTGTTTTTATCAACTCTTAACAACTGACCTGCTTTCTCTTGGGACGAATAATGACAATTACGTACCAAAAACTTTCAGCATGATTTTAAAATTTTTCTTCTACACATTCCCTGGGGACGAAATCTATGGATCTGTGTTGGATTGTGGACTAAGAGTAATGCTGGTTTTATGTTGCATAAGCGGATAGGCTAAAGCACTATGTGTGGTCACATTTTGCTGTACAGATATGCAAATTTAGGTCACAAGTTCTACTTGAACTGCATCATATAATGCACAGTTGTTCCAGATCCAATAGCCAATTTAAAATTGAAAGTTAATACATTATATTACATTAGTAATAGCATGCTGCCTATGGGATCATTTGTCAATGTTACCTAAAAGACTGATGATTTGATAACTGAGGAGTATTTATTATAGTGGCAATTTGTACTATTATACTATAAATAAGAGTGTCTTGGCATTTCTATAATAAATCCTATTTTCAGTGGTCTATTACTTGGTCATAAAAAATCACCCTGGGCTGAATTAGATCTATTGGATGTACAATAACAATAATATATTACCAAAATGTACATTTAATCCAGTGAGTAATACAGCCTTGAAAAACCTTTAAATGTGCCCTAAATTAATCACAGGCATTATTTACATAGAGATTGGAATATGTCCTTTGGATACTCTTAATATTTTAAACCAAAGGTCTATTGGTCTGATGCGGATCCTATTTGCACAGGGGTAAATCATATATAAAACTTCATTGGTGTCAAGAGAGCTAACCCAGGGAAAAATGATTCCTGATGAAAAATATCAAGGAGAACAAAATCAGATGCTGGATATAGAATTATTCAAATTCAGCTATGTAGGATGGGCTCAGGTAAGATGTAAGAAGCTGTCAGGCATCATGCACACTGTCAGACTTTAAAAGACCTGTCACTGAGTAAAAAGAGAAAGTATATCTAGCAAATGACACTTGGCAATTTCTATTTATCCTTGACCAGGTTGTATTCAGCCTCTGAATAGTTATCAGCAAGGATAAGGATGTCAGCACCACCTCTTCCTTGTCATGCAGGAATTGGTCAGGAGTGCCAAGACTGCACATTTCCAGTGCCCCCTAGGAGTGAACCCCAGCAAAGTGAATGAGGAGGTGTGGGAACATGATGGGTCCACAGAGATCCTGAGCAACATTAACGTAGGTAGTGCACAGCATGTGCATTTTACTTACATGCTGTGGTGCACTGGAGGCATCATGCTTCTCTAAGGTATAATCCCTTCCAGAGTTCCCCTCAGAGTGGTACGAATCCACGTCACCCTTTAATTAACACTGTACCTAGGAGGCACAACTGAGCCTTTAGTATAGCCACAGGCTTTACATACACCTTCACTTGCAAATTGCTGATAAAAGTAGTTAATTTAAGTATAAACTGTCTCTTTTTTTTTNAAATTGTTTCTTTTTTTTTTTTTTTTTTTTTTTTTTTTTTAAGAATGACCTTGATTTACACGTGGAAGAGAAGTAATTACATTTAGCAGATGTCACAGCCCTTCAAGAATATTTGATAATAATTAATCACTAAGATAGAAAAAAATAAAATAAGAAGGCAATTCAAGTCAGTTCAGAGCTGTGGCTAAACCCCCAACCTCTGAAAGGAAATTTTACTCTATTCTATTCTATTCTATTCTATTCTATTCTATTCTATTCTATTCTATTCTATTCTATTCTACTCTTCTTTCCCAGCTTTTACACTACACATATAATTGTAACACAGGAGCATCTTTCCAGTATACTACATTAAACAATGTGATTACATTCCATTGACTGTACCATCAACTATATTCCATGAAGTCACATGGAGCTGTAACTGTTCAGCATCTTGCAGGATTGCCAACCATCTTCCGCGATTCTCTAGCCAGGTTTATTCTCTAGGGTTTATTTTTTTAATGCAGACTTCATCAGAGTTTATTCTCATCATAACATTGAGGGAGTGAATGCCAAGCAAATCTAATCCTGACATGCCTCTACCCCTCCCTCCAAAATCAGCGTGCCAGGGCACTGGGCTTCTGTACTTATAAATGGCATTTACCTCCCTATCCATTTTTCTTAACTAATCTTTGTGCAGAGTGCAGAGAAGCAGAAGCAAGATGCTCACAAAAAGACCTCTGCTTGAATATTCTGCTCATAGCAGGGCGTGACATTTTTATGCTATGTCAGTGCATATCACATGCATCCACACTTATGATCCAAACAATATGGTATTTCCATGAATTTGAAGAGTGTCTGTTTAGTTTTTATTTATTTTGCTTGCCCGACATTTTTACTCTTCTACATTTTCTTCTCTTTCATCTAATAGCTATTAGAAAGTTTTGGTTTAAATTGGATTGTGGCCTGAAACACAAAATGTTCTTACTCTGTTATTCAATGTTTTTCATCTTTTAAACACATATATCCAAAGATAAAAATGTCTTTTTTGGAGTCCACATCAAAAGAATGTTAGAAGTCATCAAAGAAAGTGGAGAGAAGAGCATACGCTGTTCTAAGGATGGCTTCAATCCTCTGAAAATTAGGGGCCAGATTCTGCTGTCACTGATATCAGTGGAAAAATTTCCATTGACTCCAGCAAGAGAACAATCAAGTCTGTAGTATTAAAACCCTGACAGATATTGCTAAGGGAAGCGTGCAGTATATTTTGAATAGACCTTAAAATGCACACAACATTAGCCTAAAGGATGGGTGAGTTGTTTTCTTTTTGTTCTGAGAAGAGAATAATGAATGAATCAGACTTTGCAGAGACCATACCATTAGCTCGTTAACCTTTCTGAGCACCAAAATGCATTTTTTCTTCTTTGCTTCTATCACAGGAAGGTTTCAGCCGTAACCTTATTGCTACAGATGATCAAGTTACCTGGCATTTCTTAACTCTGTTCATTTATGGCGTTTTACTAAATTCTAGCTGCTTTGTTGCTGTTTATAGCTACAATAGAGCAGAGGAGTTATTTCACCCAAAAAGAATGAAGAGGTGTGAGGCTGATGACTCAGAGCTTCTCTTTCAAATCATGGTGTTGGCAAAGCAAGTGAGCAGCCCTGTTTCTCTCCCTCTCCTTCATTAGGGCCAAGCAGTGAGTTTTCTTTCTCTCTCTGAAGTTAACACAAGTTAACTACTATTCCTCAATATGCAAGAAATCAGCTGTAAGCATAACTTAGGTCACTACATCCGCCCCGAGCTGTGACAGAGGTGGCAGTGATGCAGTCATGCTGCTGGCCTGTTTCTCTGTACAGGACACAGTTCTTGATTTCTTTCCCACAGCAGCAACTGACAAACCTGTAGGTTCAGAGCATAATTCCAGGCTACCTTCCACATAATCTACTTCCTTTGCTTTTCTAGTGTGAAAAGGTATCTTGCTTTAAAAAATTTCCTTGGACCAGATGATGAGGGGCACTGGATGGTGAAACCAGGTTTTCCTTCCTATAACAGCCTACCCAGAAGACCAGTCATGATACCAGTCTAAACTGGTAAACTGGTTACCAGTCTAGACACAGCAGCGTACAGGAATAAACTCCCCCTCTGCTTCTCAGGAGGCATTCTCTCTCAAGGATAGGTCAGAATCAGCAATCACAATTTTCCTGCAAATACACATGGTGATCTGTAAACACAGGTTGTCCCAGCTTAACCAGTGGGAAGCTCAAGGTGAACTTGTATCTAAGGGGGTTGTAAATTAATGCATAGCTGCCTTAAGGCAGCCCCTCATTTGGGATTGAATCAGTCATTAATAGCTTAGAAAGGAGAACCAAGCAAACAGGCTAACTGAACATAAGAAAAAAGAACAGCAAAATGAGCTATTGAAAACAGGATTTTTTGAAGTTCATGGGCCCCATGAACTTCATGTGAATCCCATGGGGTTTGACACGTTTTCCATCTTGGGCCTCAAATGACTGGGTAAGATTGTGTATGTCCAGAACCATGAGGGTCACAACTCATTCAAAACTGAGTAGAAAAGACAGAATCAGATTATTTCACTGATACCTGACTAGCGAGACTCCACATATTTGCAAGGGAAATGTTTTAATCTTCCATCCAAAAAAGAAATGATCTCTCATGGCATGCCTGATAATTTAGAGTCTTCTCAGGTTTTCGAATTATGCTACTGTATGTAGCTGAAAATTGTTTGATAAGCATCACTAAGTGGTCTGGCTTTAAACCAAGCCTGTCATCTAGTGGAGTGCTATGCTATTCCAACTTTAATCTAGATAACTCGCACACATAAAATAAGGAAACACAAATGTGACACAGCTGCAGCTAGTCTGGCGGAGCTAAAATGCTTAACAGTGTTTTATGCCTGTAATATAAGACTGCTTACTAATGGGAGAATCCTACGTGCAAAAGAGTGACAATCAGATTGCCTTTGATATAACTGGTTATAAAAATGTAGGAGATTTAGTATTTATGGTGCCTGCAGGTTACAATAAAATGCTTCTTGTGCTATGACTCTAGCAGACGTTAAAATTGCTGGGTAACTATGGCCAAACTTCACAAGTTACTGCCCAACACATGTGTAGCCACCTAGGTTTGCAGCAGAGAATAGGTTAATGATCAACAGTTTACAGAAAGGCTTGTGACATAACTTAGACATTAGAGTGGTTTGTTGTGCAATCCATGTGCCCTTTCTGAATAATGTACCTGAATGTGCCGGGAAAACACAGTGTATGTATTAAATTTACTAAATAAGAGTCAGTGTAGTAAATTAAATAAATAGTGTGTGATCCAAGTGCTTTTGTCAATAGTGCATCGATTATAATGCCACATACTGTACTAAAAATCTAATAAATACAGAATGTCAGCTGGATAACTAGAGCATAAGTATGTTAAGTTCTGGCACTTGAGGCAAATATAAACAACCTTATTTGTGCTCTAGGAGTAAAGGATTTCCCCCTCAGGAAAAAAATATATGCTATTTCTTACCCTACATTTCACAGGAAGCAGGTACTTGGAAAAGAAATAGACAGATCTGCTCCTTTAATTACGGATGGAGAGACTGATATGGGGAAAAATCAATTCTGGTAGTAGAAGAGATAGGTGAACAGAACATAAACCAAAATTTAGTTGTTCAGCCAAGACACGTTATACTTCTGAATCTGTTACATACTAAGACAGGTTATATACTTCGTGTCTCAAGAAGTATTTCCGCAAAGGTGTAACACATAGCTGTGACTAGCACTGCACCGAAAGTGCTGAGGCCTGATTTAATATGGCAACTCACTGGATTGCTAAACTGTGGCTGGAGCTCCTTGCTTTGTACTAAACTGAAAAATATTTTTCTTGAGTAAATACCTATGCACAGGCTTGGTCTCCTGGGACAGTAGCACCCTGTTGTTCATGAAATACTTGTAGAGATTTTCTGAGACTATTGGGCCAACCTGGAGGCTGATGTAACCTCCATAGTTCACACCAGACTGCCCAGAAAAACTCAGGCTGGGTAGACCTAGTGCCTCCAGCAGATGAGATGGATGAGCCTATGCAAAACAAAACTGCATAATTTACTCAAAATACTCATAGCTCAGACAGAGCTGAGAGCTCGTGAAGACAAAATAAGGTAAAATATTGAGGGTGGCTGCTAGTGATGACAGCAGATTCCAGTGCTGTATGTCAGCTGATTTGTTCTTCAAGAGATTGTAACTTTACACAGAAATTCTCCCTGATGTTTTCTCTTAGCTGCTAACAGTGTCATCAGATATATTAAAAGTTAGCATGTTTTTGGGGGTGGGTGGGTTTTTTTTTTGTTTTTTTGTTTGTTTTTTAACTGGGCCTCCAAGATAACCATAAAAACCTGTACATTTTCAGACTGCATCAGGTTTGTAGGTCTCAATTGATAATAATTTGTGACTAATCTGATTTGAGAAAGGATGACATGCAATTAGGCTGATGATAAGCTTGCAGTTTGTGACTGCTAAGTCTCTACAAAGATGGCATTCTAATTTTTATGACCTGATCACCCCCCAAAAAAGTCCAAGAAGCTGCAGGCCCAATTGTTCACCAAAGCCTGCCCAGAAAAGTAAGCATTTGAGAAAGTGTGAAATCTTAAGCATTTGCGTCATTCTACCAACTTCAACCTACTCACATGTTATGATGGCTCAGTCTCAGACTAGAGCGAGATATCTGTAAGAATGCAACTGCCAAGTAGTCTGCATACACCCCTCCAGTCGAGCAATGGTGCAATGGTTTCTTTTGCAACTGAGTGTAATGATTGAGCAACTGTTTGAAAACTTGAGTGCTAATTTAGAAGAGTGGCATTTTCTGTTAGTTTGATATATGTAGTAAATGAATTTTGGCTATTTCTAAAGATAAAGCATTCTTCCTCTATGGTACATATGTTTATCCAGAAAAAATGCGTTCCCTTAATCTAGAATGAGAAACAGTGCTAAGAGTCTGACAAACGTGTCTCTGCACACACAGACACGAATGTATTTCATGTATAAACTAAGTACATGTTGTAAAACACAGACCAAAAACCGATTACTTGCAAGGATGGGTAACAGTATGTGGCTAACGTTTAGGCAAGCACGTAATTGTGTAATGAAATCACTTAAATGCATTGGGAAATTCATTTTCCTTTCACCCTTGGAAAAACTGATCTGCACAGGAAGAACTGGAATTTCACACTGAGGGTTTAACTCCTGTTCCCCCAGCCTTCTCGCATACCCTCCCGCCCTTTCTGCTGGGTCTACAGCTTTTACATGTCTCTCCATGACTCTCTTCCTTTTGTCTGCCTCCTCAATGGCTCCAGAGTCCTAAAGAAATGTTCTGCTTTGAAGATTGGCCTAAAAAAATGGTAATTTTCTAGACAAAGGCCAGGTGTTACTTCCGATTCATTCAGTATGCATCCCTATTATCCTGCGGGTCAGCTCCTGCCGTGCGGGCTCCATGGGTGTTCTTACTGCGTAAGGCCTGTGAGATTTGCCCCGTGTGACTGAACTGCAGATGGCACTTTCATATCTCTTATTTTAGCAGCAGTCAATTTGCTAAAGTTTCTTAATAGGAAGCTAGAAAGGTGATTTCTGTGTCACAGCCTCACAGCTTTCTCATGCCAACCAGAGGAGGAAAAGTAGCGTCCATGGTGAGAAAACGGGGTCAGAGATGAAAGCTGCAGCCCCATGGATGGAGTGACCATCAGCACAGCTCCCACCTGCCCGGACGCTGCACCGCACAGCCTGTGCCACTGCAGGGGGCATGGATTTTGTCTCATTGTGCCTTTCCCTGCTCCCTTTGGAGAGAGAGAATATCGATTCCCCTCAGAAGAACTTCAATAGGAGGAGAAGTGGGCCAGGCTCTGCAGAGTAGACTGTGGAGTAGGTAAGCACATCGCTTACCTACCAGGGCTGCACAGCTTTTGAATCACAGCGCAAACAAAGAGCTTTGCAACTGCTCCCACAGGCATCTAGTTCCTTGCCAGGATTCCCCAACTATTTCTGGAGGCACGATCATCTGTGCAGATATTTCTTTCTAGCAAGGTCAGCCATTTCAAGCAAACAATGAGTTTGGATCATTGTTTGCTCTCAGGACAGATTATTTTTTCTCTATCTCTGCAATCAGGTTTAGATAAAAAGGAAAAACAACCCACCCTTTGTCAACACACTGTATCCAAACCAAACTAACACATTTGGTTTCTGCAAGAAAACAGACAAGTTCCAGTTTCTCAATAAACTGCTTTTGGAGTCGTCACTCTGGAATTTTGTCTTCCTTTCCTGCGGCTCCTCTCAGATAGAGAGAAGTGTCAGACACGTAACGATGTTGCTGCTTATCACTAGTTAAATCCAAATTTCTTTTAAAGAAATGTTGAATGCTGCTGAAATTCCCAAAAGCTGGAAGCTGAGATGTCATTCAAAACCCTCCTTTTGAATTCTCGTTGCCCCAGATTCAGCCATTCATTTTTGTGTATGGTGGTAATAGGAATTGATCCCCATTACATTCTATTGCTAGAAAACTGTGCACCATCTTCAGTGATGGCTAGATCAGGCCCAGAATACTTTACAGCAATTTCTTAATCAAATCAAATGTCTTATTATGCAGCAGATGAACTTACATCGCTATTTGATTATGTGACCAATAGAATACTTGAATTTAATAGTTTCATATTTCTTACATGAAATTTCTAGAATATTATTTCTAGATTTTCTAGTATTTTCTAATTTCTAGTATTATTACGTACTTTTACCACATAAACACAATGAAACATGCAACAGCTGTCTTAAGGATGAGTAAAAAAAAGAAAGACAAAAAGAAAAAAAAGCAGATTAGGATGTCAGAAATAACTAACTCATTGCCTTAGAAAGAGAAAATGAGAATCTAAATTTCTCTGCAAGCTACCCTAAACCGGCCACACTATGGGGAGGATCGAGGCAAGGCAACAAAGGTGACGGAGGAATAAAATAAGTGGTAACAAGGGATTTGTGGGTACACAGACTCAGCAGACGGGGTGGCTGTCGCATTTGTGAGAGCAATGGTGACTGGGTTCAGAGATTAAATAGAAGCTAATGGTTATGATTAAGCACAAAACCCAAAAAACCTCATGCTTCGAATGTGAGACAGATGATTACTGTGCACCACTTTGAATGCAGCTACTCAAGTCTTTTGCTGAAAGAGGGTGAGGAGAGATGAGTGGCTGAGCCTGAGATGGCAAACCACGAGTTCATCTCAGTTTGTTGCAACACTTGGACTTCTGGATCTTTAAGCCTGTGTTCAGATTTCATTACAGACAAGGAAGCAAGCAGGTGCCTTCGTGTGAAAATGTTGAGCGGAACAGGAACCGACAATAAGGGGCTTGGATGCTCTTTTAAGTGTTTCAAGTTGATAGTGCTGAAAATGAAGGCGATACAAGGCATGTATACAAGGTTTTGAACATCTAAACGCCATTTCACAACTTTTTTTTCCTTGTCCAGGGTGAGTTTTTATAGTTCAGTCATTAATCTTGTGAAGCAGGAATTTAACATGTCAGTGTTGACAGACTGTTAACTACAGCAGCAATGATGAAGCTTCTATAATATTAACCTTTCAAAAAATAAAACCACAATAATGATGTTGTTTCCATTAGACCTTTCAGATCACTTACAAATTATCTGGAACTCCTACTGTTTATTTGTTTTTACTTTAGATTATTGCCCCGAGCACTTAAATAATTGTAATAAAATAATAATAGAATTAAGATTAGATAAATTAAGTGGAAATGAAACTGAATACATTTTCCATGACAGCTGGCAAGTCCCATTCTGTGACTGCTCAGAAACAAAACTGCAATTTTTATGACAGTAGACAATAAGGCGATCGTGTACAGGATGTAACCCAATGCTCAAGAGGAGCAGTGTGCAAGTGACACATCAACAAAAACAAACTTGTTTCATTTATGTACTGTTAATTACCATAACTTACATAATCATGGACATCTGTTCTCCCTTTCTCATACATGTACCTATACACAGATAATTACCACTATCTATTGGTCAGAAGAGCAAACAGCATAGCATAGACATTAATGGATTATAGCATATAATTGTGCATGTATATATATATATAAATATATATACCAATATGCCCATCTCTGTCTTATTTACCATTATATCACTTTACAAGTAGGTTTTTTATTTCTTAAACTACACATCCAAACTGTAAGTAGGGGTCCTTGCATAAGCGGAGGGGCATTACACTGAGGAAAGAACAATTTGTTTTTAACTAATCAAAAATTTAGTCCAACAGTATCAGTATAGTATCTTTTGTCATAACGGTTCTGAAATACTACTTCAAAGGATCTTTTTTTCAACCATGTTGTAAAGGATTATCAACTTTAAAACAGTTGCATTGCTCCGAGAGAGATAGCCATTTTTCTTACTGCATTATTCAGTTAAAGGAGAAAAGCAAGTGATACACAAATTATGACCCTTAGCAAACAGATTTATTTTTTTCTGTTGAGTCTTGAGTATTTAAGGGTGATATTTGTTCCATGAAATGTTTTCTGATTGACACTTTTCAATTGCTAGATTTTTTTAACTTTGTGAAAGAACCAGAAAAGTTAACTGATTTGCTCGAATTTCATGTCATTTCAGTGCTTGTTTTTGTGCCTAAAGTCTTACAGTCACATATCTTCTATATACAAATTAAGGATTTTTCAAAAGCATAGCTCTGTTTCAAGTAACATTTTATCATAAAGAAATGGAAATACATACATAAGGTTAATAAATACTCTTATATTGACAAATATGTATTACTGTGAAATTGGTAAAAAGCAAAAATTGTCTTTAAAGAATGTTTTTTAAAGCTTTGAGGTCTTCAAAGTCTATTGATACTTAATTTTTTTCACTGACGTCATATTGCTATAAATTTTGAAATTGACATGAAATTGTACACAGTAAATGAGTCTAAAATTTTGTTTCACCAAGATAACAGGCCTAACTTTGTTTCCATTTCTGTTAACTGCTCTTGGATGACAAGTCAAAAAATTTGCTAGGATCTTTTTTCTGTACATCCCGGATAACAGATCCTGCATTAAATAATCCTAAATGGCAGGTAAAGTCATCAGTCCATTGTCCCACTGCGCCCATGGAATTAAAGGACAAATTCTCTGCTATTGTATATTGATGTGTGAGGAGGCTCATGACAAAAGGGAAGGAGGGAATGACTGGGAAATAATGACGTACTATACCAGTTTATATCTCCTGAGGAACTGGTTTAGTGTTTAAAAGCAGTAAATTGATGCTCTGCCTCAAAACTCTGATTCTCACACCATCAAGAGTCTGACATACTCTGGAAACAAATAGAAGACAATATTTGAGGTGATCCTGTGATCTCCAAAAGCCAAAGGATATGTTCAGACATAGATATATAGATATAACTATAGATATAGCAATAGATATGGATGAAATAGATATAAATACACATGCACGTATAATTTTTTTATGTAATGTGTCTGGTGAGTCAAGCAAAGGATACCAAATTTGTTTCATACTAACCTGTGTCCCACAGCTTAGGGAGGGTGGGGATAAGAAAGGGTTTTGATTTTATTCCTGAGTTGTCTTGCCCATTACTGCAAAGGAAAAAAAATATAATAATCTGAAGCTAATTTACTGAGCCACGAAACCTCCCTTCTCCTCCTCCTCTTCCTCCCCAAAACTGAAAGTGTGCTAAAATAAGGGCTGGTACAACAAGGAAAAAAGATATCACTGGGTATGACTGGTCTCTTTGGCCTGGTTAAAACTCATGCTCTGATATTTTGCTGCATGTATGTATGCTCCTGTATTTTCCCATATGCTCCAGAGAAATCAATATCACTTTAGGGTGAGTGAAACAGAATTTGTTTTTTTTCTGATAAAACTTGTGCCAAGTAATATCAGTACTAAATATAGTGTAAGCTCATTCCTTTTAAAATGTAGTACCTTCTATGAATATTTTTCTGAATAAAAATGTTTTTATCTTTTCCTTAAAAATTGCTGTATTTGAAAGAATTATTTTTTTCCTAGCACCTGCTTAATCTTTTGTTCCATAGATAATTTCTCATTACCCAGGTGTCCTCTTATGGACCCACAGAAAGATTGGGCCTAGTTTAAGTGTGAAATAATCCTGTTGCTTCTATCTGAGAATGAATGAGCCCAGGATTAGATCAGATAAAACACACTTGAGATAAAGTGCACAAGGTGGATTATATGTGAAAAGAGGATTTAGTGAAGAACATATCCACAACTTTTTGTTAACACAGAGAATGGTTGCTTTTGTAAGCAACATTTATGGAAACTCAACTGGAGGTTTAAAAGCTATGTCTTTTGTTGTACATTTCTCTGCATATATTTGCTTTGTAGTTGGTAGCTTTAACTTTGGAAGCCATGCTGGGCCTTGACTCATGCTCATTTTGTTTAATGAAAAGCTAAGGATGTACTTTTACTCATAGATTCTTGTTTTGTTTTCTTTGAAGTTTATTAATCTATCCAGTAAGATGGGAGGTTCATTAGGTTGTTATTATCACGGCCACAAATTAAGCATCTGTTCCCTGGGGAGTTATAAGCTTCAAGTGGATGTCAGAGCCATACTTATTACAATATTTACTTAATTACCAAGTTACTACTTCTTGTCATATAAAATATAAACATGGACTCTGCTGTCCACGTCAGACACATACTCACTACCTGCTGAACATTTAAGATCCGCTCTCTGCATTTAAGCCCTGTTTTAATATATGCACCTAATTTTTTATTACACAATCATTTAAAAGGGTAAACTGAGAACAATTAAACACAATAGTGAATTTAAGATAGCATCAGGAATATTCAAAAATTGTATGCAATCTGACATTACTATTGACTTTGTTTTCACATCTTAGGACATTGGTAGCTTCCAGTGCCAAGAAGTGCATCAAAAAGTTAGTTAATCCCAATTTACCAAAGCACCTCAAAAGTCATCATGTAAGGGTGTTTTATCAAGTAGCTGGTTGGAGATCATTGGAGTTGAGTGCTCTCCTCTGCAATAAAATCAGGCTTTTCAAGGCTGGAGCACACATCTTTTGTGAAATCTCAGGAAATTTCACATAAGAGGCAAATGCGCCATCACAAATGTCTAAAAGTCACTCTTCATTATCATTTTGTTGTTTTTTGTCCCCTCCTCTTCAGTGGTTTATCTAATGTAAATTGCAGGATTACCAGATCTTCCCCTGTCTAGTCTTCTGCAAATGTCATCCCATACAAAATTGAAAATGTTATTCTCTCTTCTCAAATATGACTTGTATGAACAGATATGACTGTTGGGAGGATGACAACACCACAGAACAATATCTCTATATTTGGAAAAACCATGTCCATTTTTACTTCAGGTGTTACATTTGGACTTTATAGGTTATTATCTGTCAAATTCATCATTGACATGACATGCTATCTACCACATAACTCACACCTCATTGCAAAACCTTCATCTTTTTCGTATCTTATAGACATAACTTTCACTCTACTAGTATTATGCTGTTTGACATGGTCCATTCTAGCATCCCTTGTCCCTGCAAAGTAACTCTGTAATTATTTAACTTTGACAAATCCTACCCTGGAGATGTCTGTGTCTTCCCCAGCTACAGAAGGACCACAGGCTTCTAAATCCAGGTCCCTCAAACCACAGCATGTGAATAACTTCCACCATTGCTGTAAATTCTGGTTAATATAAGCACACTATTTAAAAATCTAGGTTTATGCAACCCCTGGTTTTAAAGAAATAATGGTTACATCTTAGTCTCAAGCCTTTTCTGTTTCCCTCAGAATGAAAGGCCAGCTTAATGAAGTAGTCGCCTACCAATAAGCATGACTTCTAAAATAAAAAATATTACTGGCTTGTTTTGAAATTATCGACATCAAATGTTTTAGACTAATAAAAAAGATATTTTCCAGCTTAAATGCTCCAAGAAAACCCTCAAATGTTTTGGTAGGTTCATTTCAAGTAAGAATACTGAGATTTTGAATTCCAGTATAAAAGAAAAGTGAAAGACCTGTAATGTCTCTCTTCTGTAGAAAATATCATAGAAATAAGTCTTCATATATGGACTGTATGTACTAAATATAAAATCTAATGCTAAAGTGCTTGCTGAGCATTCTTGATATGTTTATATTAGTTAGCAAATAATTTTGAGAACTTTTTATAAAAAAAAGGTAAAAAGTAATATGAATGTGAAAATAGGATGATATTAATATTTTGGTGACCGCTTAATCCCACCCATTATAAATTAGTATAAAATATAAGGCTTCATCCAAAATCCCCCAACAACCCAGCCTTTACATTTTTTAATCTTGCTTGTGTTCTTTTTAAACTTGAGTTTTTAAAAAACTTATACTCTTTGCAAAGATGCATTTAACCTTTGCAATTCAGTTCTGCAAAAGAAAGATTATAAAACATTTATACAATTACTTTACAAAGCATTACAAAAATTGTTAAAAATGTGATTGTTTTTGCAATGATGAAATGAGTTGAAAAGCTTATTTAAACTGATTAGTTTCCATCTTGTCATCTAACAATAATTAAAATGAAAAAACCCAACAATACCAGTCATTATTTCCAGCCATCAGGGACTCTGTTATAATTTTGCATAGGGCCAGACATCAGTGAAGTTATTTACAGTTATATAAATGTCATCAGAGTAAGACTCTTACTCTGAAGTATCCAGAGTTTCTCAAATTTACTCAAATACTGCAAAATAAAATGACTTTTTATATAATGTAGTAACAATTATAGTAAAATAATAATAAAAATATTCTCTGGTGAATTTTATTCTGCATTTACTTAAAAACAGGTTTGGGATTAAAAATAATCCTCTGTAATTATATCCACAGAGCTGTTCAGGCTTTTTTATCACTGCTAAAGAAAATATAGTCATGCCTTCTATGAAAAGTATATTTCTCAATATGATGTGCTGTAAACAACATGTCTTTAGGCTATTTTTGACCTTTAACCAATGGGAAAGGTCTGTCGAGTTGATCTCATCTAACTACACAGCAGGTACAAGGAATTAAACCAATTTAGGTTGAACCCTGGTACAATATCAAGTATCAGACAATGTTTTCCAAAAGGAAATACTTAAGTTTGTAATCCACAGTTTGTAACCCACTATTATATTTATGTAGTGAAAGGAAAAAAACACGAGCTGAGTTCAACAGAGTGGAATCCCAAGTAAAAATCTATGATATCATGTTGTTTGTAAAAGTTGGCAAGGAAGGTTGTTATGAGCAAATTAAAAGTAAACAATCTACTCTGGACCTACTCGGTGACAGGCTGCTTATAAGGTCACACAAGAAAAGTAAAACATTAAATAGCTGGCTCCAGCAGCCTTAGAGATATTTGTCTGACTTTCAAACTGAACTGTTTTTCACTGGGAGAGCACAGAAAGTAACAAGCGCTTAATGATAACGAATATTACTATTTTTTTAAATAAAGTGGGTTTTTACACTAATTGGGTTGGGTCCTTAACAACCCAACCATAATCGAAGGGGACAACTTCACTTTTGGTAACCATACAGGTCCTGAACTCACAATTCTGTCCGTATCTTCTTGCTGAGATGGAGCATAACACATCTACTGGGTGCTGCATGAAGAGCTGAGTTGCTTTGCCAAAGGACTGGGAACATCAGATCCACACTGTTTCCTTAGCAAGCAGGAAAACCAGCAAAATGGTTCAGGAGGAGATGGTGTCATTAAGGAATGGGTATTCCAGAGATTTTATGAGAAGAAGTCAGTTATTTGCCCAAAATTCCTGCAAAGCCTTTCCTGCTAGAAATTTTCAGACATGAGGAAAATTCAGAGGGGATGTGATGCAGGGGGATCACTAATTTCCAGTGACCAAATCTATTCTACATACATATTCAACTGTTATACATTAAAGAGGTACAAGGCCAAATTCTCTAAAATATGCAATTCAGGATGCAATTTTGGCCTCTAAGCTGAAAGTCTGCAGACAGCTTAGGTCCTCTGTCTGGTGCCTTGTGGGATAACCACTGACTTCCATATATACCCATGTCTCACCAAGCAGAGGCAAGAGGATGCTGATGTTGCATCTTTGGTGGTTACCTTTGGATGTACATCTGGAATGGGGTGTGGACTGCAGTAATGCCACTTTTGTTACAGTATTGTTCAAATGACCAAAAATTAATCAGAGCTTGAATTTTGCATAGTTTTGGACAATTTTGCTTGTCAAAAATGACCACTGAAAATTTTCCCTGCTGTCTCTGACCATTTTCTGTTTCTGAGATTTTTCTTGGTTAAAAATAGCCTTAGGCAGCCTAAATATTTGTTTGAAATTTTTTTTTTTTTTTCAAAAAGGTACCAAATAGTGTCATTATTTATTGGTGTATATCTTTAGAGAATATTCAAATGTTTCAAACTGGAAATGGAGCATAATGCAAGCCACTATAGAGCAGATGCTAAGCTTGAAGTGCTCTTAGGAATACATATACCACATTTTAATTTCAACTCCTATTATTATACTAACTAGTCACAAAATGGCTTCCTATTTATGCAATATGTTATCTGTAATGTCACTTAAATTGAATAGATGAGTGCCTTCTAATAATGTATGTTTACTACATGAACTTGTGTGCAATTACATTGTAATTATGTCTTTTGTAGGTCCTTTTTTGCTGACACATAGTGCACCAGTGCATTTTAAGTGTAATTGCAGTTCTCCCTACCATTTAGGGAAGCTGAACATTGTTAAAGGTTTGTAAATTACCTACACTTAGACCATAGGCAACTAGGCAAATTAAATGGCAGTGTCAGTAATATTACAATGTAAATTGGTGCCAAGCATAATCCAAGGTAGAAGCATTTTTGCAGAAGAATAATGTTTATGCAGCACCTAAAAAAATGCAACAGAAAACACAGATGCTCCCAAACCTGCAAAAGTGCATATTTTTGATACCTGAAAAAACACATACAGCATACAGTTTACTTAGCTATCAACTATCCAAAGAAGTGAATATATATTTAACATACATATTTTGTACAACTGAGCTATAGAATCCTCTTTAGAATAGAAAGGTATACCCAAATGTCAGTATATCACAATGCCATGCTTCCTGCTCCTCAGGAATAGTGTTTCACCAGAGAAGCAAGCAAATATATTCCCTGCAGCCTGTAATGCCTTGGAGGGATGGAGGAAGACCATCCTTGCAGTGAAAACTGGATCTTGCCTTATCCCTTCTTGAAAGACCTTGTACTCACCAGCATGAAGGAAGGAAGCAACCAGCATCATCGCCAAAGGGGACTTGCAGGAACATGGGGCAGGAGGATAACTGTGTGCCATTATCATGATTTTAGCTTCTCAACAAATCCATGGAGCAGATCCCCAGGTAAACTCAAGTTTGGGGCTCTGGTGATTTTTGACCATGATCCTTGCAGTAGGAGGAACATTTTAAGCGTAGTGAAGAGTCCGTTATCCCTATCTGTACTCCTGCTGAGCAGTGAACTGAATCTCCCAAGTGACTTGAAGAGCATAGGTAGAAAGAAAACCATTTCATCAGCAGCATGAGGCCATATATTCTACAGCTGGGACCCTGGGACTGTTTGACTAGGGCACGGAATTCTAAAATTAGGTTAATACATTTTCAGCCTGATGCTTTAAACCTCTTTCCTGTGTGCTGCATCATTATTCACTTCAACACCTAAATCACAAGACTGCATTTCGCTTTCTTTTTCTAGTCCATTTTGAGGATAAAACATAAATTTTAAAGCAGAGAATATTTTTATTTGCTCAATTTTTTGCAATGATTCATGAAGCTGTTACAAAAATAAACCTTTTTTTACTACAGACTCAATATATTGGTGTTGTTTTTGAGAACAGAAACTTGAAGAGTTGATGGTGGTCTTACTATAGAAACTTGAACTATCATATGCATGGACATGTCACTACAGAATTTTTTTAAAGTAGATTTATGTCGCCCTATGGGGCTTAAGGGGATAGTGATTATTATACACTGAGAAATGTGCATTTAGCTTATAAAACCAATGTCCCACAGAGGTGACCACTCTAGAAAGACCAGCAACATCATTTAAGTAAATTAATTCTGAAGTACTGTCCTGTCACTTCATGCCTCTAGGCCAGTCACTCACTGGTGGAGACATCCTAGTTTTGGATTAAACCAGCTCAACCATGCAAACCGTAGCCACTGCATGGGAATGAGCATCTGGGATTGACAGCTCACAGATCTTGGCAATAGAGGCCACAAGTCCAATGACATAATTTTTATTTAGAGCAAAATCCTAGTGGCATTTTTGGTAGAATTCAATCTTTGGTAAATATTTATAAGAATAAACACATGAGGATGGATGTTGATCTCACTTGCCTTCCTTGCAACGTGGATGTAGCAATGAAATTATACTAGTGCAAATCAGAATAATATCCCGTGGTTGAATGCAAAAACTGGTATGATAAAATGGAAACAATCACATTACCAGGGACAGCAAGCATGTATATAGTCAGCTTTGTCTTGTTTTGTCCTTTCAGATTTGCCAGGGATTTTGAAGTAATTGTTTTACTGGTGTTTTAACTAAAAGCAAGAAGGGCAAAATACACAGTATGAGGCAAATCCAATGAGGGTTTAGTAATCATTTCCCTTAGATTGGTCAGAATGAAAGAAGCTTGCAGAGCATGGGCACAACATGGACACAAAGACTTTAATTGTGCCTGACCTTACCAGGGGCAGCATGGAAAAGGCACAACACCCAGTTACCTTTAGCTATTGTGCATCTCTTTGTTACTTTTTGGTTTTCTAAATGCATAACAATCATCAGGACATACTGCTTAAATCAAAACCTCCTTAATACTGCCTTACTAGGAACCTTCTGTGCAACCAGCCTTAGCACCATCTCATAACTTCTATTTGGCTGGAATACACCTACTCACACTAATTTAAAGAAGTCAATTGTGGATTGAAGTCTGACAGTTTGCACAAGCATGACATTAATCTCATGCTTATAGGCCTCCTACTACCTCTTCTGCACCACTTTTGTTTTCACCTTTTTACATTAAACCCAAAAAGGTTTTAGTAAACATTAGTGCTGTTATTCCATTTAAAAGGATATAAATTATTCAAGTATGGCAATTATTGCAAAAATGTAACTTTTAATTTGGGGAGGAAAAAAAACCCCTAATTGCTACATTCAGTAACTATTCTTCAATATTCACAATGGATTTAGAAGAGAACAGCAAAGAAGTGAGGAATCCTGTTGCCAAACACAGCCCCTAAATTACCAGCTTGTCTACGGAGCTTTCTACTTCAATGCACTTAGGGGGAATAGCTCATCACTAATGATTTGGAAATACAGATCATATAGATCCTCAAACTCAAGATGAACAGTAACTGGAGTTTTAAAAGACATGTTAAGTCTCCTTCCTCTAATATAGAAATTTAGGAAAAAAATAATATTTATAACACCAAAAGACCATGCCAAGTGCAATGGTTTCCCTACAAACTCTATCACCTGTTTATGTCTCACCCTCAGTACTAACACTAAATTGGGCTTCATGAATAATTCATGAGGGGGCCTTTAATGGGATCATTTTTCCCAGCTAGCACTGACACTAATGCTAAGAAAAATCTCTTAACATTAATCTTGGGTTGAAGAAAGCCCCAAATACCTAGTTTTCTTCTCAGTGTTCCCTTTACTCCTATTTAACACATTGCAGAAACCAGTCATTCTGAAGCTGTGTTATGCATGGGTGTGGGCATGGGAGGGTGGAAGTGAAGATAGGAGGTCAGGGAGGGAATTTGTGGCATTCGGATTTTCACATTGGGAACTCTGGGGTCTGGTCCAGCTCACATTAAATTTAAACGAAAGTTTCCCATTCCAGTCCTGAACAGCTGAATCAAGTCCCAAAGCCTGCTTTTGTTTCACACATATGCATAACCTCTCTGAAAGAAATGGGAATTTCCACTTGAAAAAGACAAGCGAGCTATGAATCCCTAACTGCATTATTTTAGTTAAACTGTTTAGAGCTGATTAAAGCCTGTTTTTCTTTCCATTAGTTTATACCTACTCTGATGATGAAGTGATTCAGGGTATTTTCTGGGGCTGATTACAAGAGTAATGCAAATTGCAAATATGACCACTGATAGAGGCATAAGAAGCTAAAAGTAGGTTTTGGCATGTCCTAAAGCCAGAGTTGTTTTTAATTTATGCACAAAGAAGACTCCTGAAAAATATTATCCAAATTACAATCCCTCCCCTAAGGAAAAATCTCTTTAAGATATCCTGATGTAAAAAAGAAGCTATCTTAAAGAACTATGAATTACAGTCTAAAATGTAGCTTGTTAGCCAGTGCCATACGATAGGGATCCCCTTCCCCCCAACATACATACTCGTTTGGTCATAGTGATAAAACTCCTGACTTTCCTTATTTTTCTAAAATAAAATACCTAAAAAGCAATACATTTATTTTTTCACTTGTAGCTTTGTGACATCTATAATGGTTTTGTGTCTAAATCTGACAACATTTGTAGCAAACTGAAGTGACTGTTACTGCTGGAATGTGTCCTGGAGGCTTTTTCTGTCGGAGGAGATGACAGTAACTTTTCCCATGCAGATTAAGCTGGTGTTTACAGATTTGCCCTGGGTGTGCATTTTTATCCAGCTGTGATCAAGTAACACTGCCTGATGAGTGCCAGACAGATCTCCTGATACGAGAGGCTTACATGCCCATCACTTCTGCACAGAACATGGTTCTAATCTGGACACCGTGGCAAAGATCAGTTATTATTTGATTTTTATTTTCCCTTCATTTATATACTAAGGCAGAGTATTCTCATTAGAATGGAAAAAGCTTAATAATTTAAAAATCTCCTTGCCATTTTACAGAAGATAGCACTATGTAGATTTAAAAATATTTTTCTTCAGCCCTTCAGTTCCCTACACTGAACCTTAAATGAGGATTTTAAAACAATAAGAAGTAGGGTGGGTGGTTTCACAATTTAAAATTTATCATTTCTTTGATTCTTTATTTTATTTTTTCCCTGCTGAGTATCTTTACCTTGCATGCTGTAATAATCTGTGATATGGCAAAATACAGTCTCAGCAACATATAACCTTTTCCTTATCAATGAAATTGTGAGGTCAAGAGGTTGTTTGCCTTTGTGGGACCTGAAGCTATACCCATTATAGACATACTTTGAAAGTAGCAGTGGTTTCATATTGCTTTCTCGGGACTCCTGGCTGTTCAAGTTGGGAGGGAAGATGTTCTTCTTCCTGATACCTGATTTTCTGTTTGGAAACTCTAATTCATAAAAGGATAAGAGAAAAAAACATTCCATCCTTGGAATTGGAATTTAAAACATTTCTAATTATTAGCAGTATTAGGATTGCCTAAAGTACTAGCATATCATTTCACATCTGCTGCATGGTTTGAAGCAGTTACTAAAATCACATGGAAATGCCAAAGTAACACCTGTAAAAGGAGTGCTTAACCTAATGGGTCAGATTCTGCTGTTTTGCATTTCCACTGCTTTCACAAACCAACTGATCCATGTTTATACTGAGGTATGTGGAAACAACACTTGCTGTTCAGTTTCCTGTTTGCTTCAAAATGCCATGTAATTCATAGACTGCTCTAGTTCTAATTAATTCCAGTACATGCAAGCGTTAAGAAACTCATCCTCCACCTCATGAAACAGTGAGGTCTATATCATCTAGTTATCCTTAAAAGTTGCAAGGTAGCTTTTTTCCAGAAGTCGATACTGAGGAGCTATACATTAAAAAATAAAAAAAGATGATCAATGCTTTCTACCAAAAACTGGTGTAGATAATTTTTGCACTGTCTATACAACTTACGTTTGTGCTGATGGCATTGAAGTTGCAGAAAACACTGGAAAAACTGATTCCAAAATCTTGTGTGTAAAATCAGCATTGTGTGCAGAGTGTTTTTATTCTTTTCTGTCAGTATTCATCTAAGTGTTAACTGGTGAGGTACTGGTGAGCTCAGAGGAACGTGAGTTACAGAAAATCTTTTACCTCTGGGTCAGAGGTTTGAATCCAGACAGGACCTTGGTGACTGAAAATCATTACCATGTGATGGCTGTCTGGTGACTTACATTGGTGGGCTTACCCAGATTCAGTAGGCAGATGCCCACATCACAAAAGACACCACTACAATTTGTTCTCATCCTGGCAGCTGTAGCAGAGAAACGAAGGAATAAATAAGCACAGTCCTACTCCCCCCAGACCATTACTTTCATTGAACTGGCAGGCTGTTACCGAATACTTGCACTTGGAAACTGCAAGAACAGAGAGTACACAACAATTTTACTCACCACTGAGTTCATAAATTACAAAACAAGCAGTAGGCCACGCCAGTTGCAAGTTGCTCTTTAGAAGGCACAGTTTGAAGCCAAAACACCCCAGGGGGGTACGAAGAGGCTTCTGGCTTCCCAAATAACTTCCCTGTACAAAAGAAAAGTGCTACTAGCATCTCTGTAAATACAGTCAGTCACCTCTGAAGTCCACTGGCTAAGGATGAACACAATGGCACTTCTTCCATCACTGACCCACTCCTGCTGTCCTTCCTCTGCTCTGAAGCTCACAGAACAAGCAGAGCACGGGAATAGGGGAGGTTCTTTGCAAAGTGTCTGCATCCATGTTATAGGATGGGGTAACAGGTACAGCCCCAGAAACCTGTTGGAGCCTTTTCCATCACCAGCTAAAGCTGAGCCTCCATTAGAAGTGTTATCTGCATAGTGTGAATGCACATCTTCATATGTTTATGTATACAGGTAGAGTCTCATTGGCAGACAATAATTTGGCTATTCCACAAAACCAAAGTTCTTGTATTTTAAAAGGAGCCTAGTTATTTTAATATGTCATCCAACAATTAGGTCACGGAAAGCTTAGTTTTAACTTGCCAAGTTCATAACAATCATTAAACGTATAAGGAGAAAAAACCTAATTGAATTCCACCCAGATTTTGAAAAAAAAAAATAGTTAATTGCTCTTTGACTACAGTGGAAAAATATGGAAAGTTGGATGACTGCTTTCCTGGCTGTCCTGAAAATTCAGTATCATGTGATCATATGATTGTGAGTAATTCTTTAAATAGACAATAAAACTTACAGGCCAGATTTTAAGTGAAATGTGGCTAGTTACCTAAATACATTAAAACCTGGCTTTAAATCACATCAGTATCAAATTTTATTCTGCCTGAGGGCAATGAAGTCTAGAAAGCTGCTCAAGCAGCCTTATATTCATTACAGAACATTTTTTCTGCTGTCACTGTACCCATTTGGATCTCAATTTAAATTAAATTGAGATCCAAATTCACCTAAATGTAGGTGAGTATTTTTGAGCCATTTTCTCAGCTGATGTAATAAACAGAACTCAATTAATGACAGAGATAGCTCTGAAAAATAAATAGTTACATAATTATATATTACTATCTGACTTATCACAAAATCACCTATTGGAGCTAATCAGATGTGTCATTCAGCTAAGGATCTGGTCCAGAATCATTATCTTTTTAAAAGTGGAAGGAGCAGCACACAATAACATATATTTAATTCATTACTTCATCTACCTCAATGAACATTAGATTTTACCCTTTTGTGCACAAAAGTAAATCTCCACAGAGATTTTTACAGCACTTATTGATTTAGAAGGACTTGCTGTACTACTTAATTTTGATTTGCCAAGAAAGATGTGTTTTTTAGCTTTCACCTGTCTATTATTCATTTAGCTAGTGCTTCTATGAGATGTGTACTTTTTAAAATCCTTTTCAGGAGACTTAATTTTCACCTGCATATACACTAGTTGACAGCTCCCTGTTCTTCTCCACTGTACTGACAAGTAAACCATGAATCCCTGATCTCATTTCATTATAAACATTTTATAAGCATCCCATAAAGATTACTTCTGGACACAACAGTTCAGGCTAGATATGAGCTGCTTTTCCCTGTGACGAAAGGCCACTGTCCGATCAAATGAGCCATCCAGGCCCTAAATGGCTTTTAAAAAAATAGTTTTAATCTCTTCATTGTCTGACTTCACGGCATGGTAGTGCTGCCCTTAAATAAAACTTACATAAAAATGGTTAGTACAGCTGGTCAGAAAATGTGCTTGAAGTTTAGAATCACATATCATTGTTTATACAGATGACTATTTGGGATAGACTTCAATAGAATCTGACTTTACTAGCAAAGGAGAAGGCTTTGGCAATAGCATAGGGTGATCAGCAACAGCAACTCATATTTTCCAACTGAGATCAATGTGGACTTTAATCCATTAATGCAGACCTAAATACCACCAGGCAGATATGAATAGATGACAGTGAAAATGTGAGGAAGAAAAGTCTGGAGTAGTCAGATTTAAGAGAGTTTTTTCATATTCCAATTCATTTTAGTACTCTACAGGAAAGCAGTCTGTTTCTAGATTTTCAATTAGCATACCCTAGATATGAACTGAAAACACTTCTTTTCTGCTAACACAGATGCTTTTTTGTTCACTCATTTTGAGCCTGTGTTCACAGAATTGGATTTTTACAAAATCCTTGGAAGCATGTTAGCGATGCATCTTTTTGAAACGTCAAGGAAAAGGGTTGTTTGGAATGGAAAGATGCCGACAATCACGCCAAGTCATTCAGATGCCAATTTAGATATTTAAATACTAATGCCAGGCTGGAGGAAGGGGGGAGGAAAACCCCAAAACAACAAAAACACCACCCAAACTGAAAAAGCTCCCAGCTCTGTGCCTATTAAATTAAACTAAAAATAAAGATGACGGCAGTATCTGCAAGCAATTTGGGTGGTCAAAATACAATGGTGCCCTCTGGTTTGAAAACAGTGTTTAGTGTTTGCACTGTTCTTACTTGTCACAATAAATTTGGACAGGGTTCCTATTTCCTGAATTGACTGAAGCTTTTCATTCTTTAAATTTCTAATGTATTATGTCACATCTTATTGTATTTCATGGTGTCACACTGCATTATTTTGCATCATTGTCTCTGAAGTTGATGAAACACAACACAACAGCACATGACAAAAAGGAATAAGCTGTTGGTTACACAGACTAAGTATTGTAACTCAATATTTGTCAGATGCAGTAGTCTGACTGCAAATAATCTCAAACTTTTAATAGTGGTAACTCCTCAGTCAGATAGTGAGAAACCTGTTCAATTTACTGGTTTGTTATAAAGGAAGGACCCTCTCCTGGGAAACACAGGGTTGTCGTTATTTACTCAGTATCAGAGTATGCTGCTGCTGCTCTTCAGCCTCTGCATTGCTAATTTATAATGATTAGAATGAGATTTGAGACATACTAGGGTAGAGAATTTCTCAGAACACAATAATGAGAGTATCCATTTGAGACAGCATTAAAGACACAATATGACCGTTTTGATTTTACACCACAAATACAGCACATATCCTTTGGAGTATTTCCATTCATTATGATTAAGCCATGTCACTCAACAGAGAGGGAACTGAGGGCTTCCCCCCGCCTCTGCCCCCGATTATTCTAGTTGATAGCAATGCAAGAAACTGAGGAATTATAACCTAACAATTGTGGTCTGGTTAAGAAAAGAAAATGTTTGTATTTGGAGAAACAAACAAACTTATTGTTATAAAATATTACTCTGTAGTCCTCGCAGAAAAAAAAAAATCCTACCAATATTGCAAGTGTAATTATTGTTTGAGAAGCAACTGCATGAACATAAGAACAACAATTGTAATGGGCTATCATAAAAACTGTTTGGTCTATGTACTGAGCAAACTTTAAATCTGGAAAATATTCACAGAACTTCCAAAAAAGCGTATAAATATATAGAATGGAAACAAGAAATTGTTCTTACTTCTGAGAATGTTTTTTGAGTGGATGTGACTCAAGATGTTTATTTTTTGAACAGCTTTATTCTGATGTTATATTTTTTTGCTGCAATACAACAAATTTGTTGTGAGGGAACAGTTTTACTTCTGTTTCATTCCATTGTTCTGGTCATTGCCAGGCTGTTGTTGCTGTTTGCCTCTCAGGAAAATAGAAAACAGATAAACTAAAGATATCATGTAATATTTGTATTATCTCAAGGAGGTTACATTATAAATATATCCACAAGTACAACCGAGAATGTACAAGAAAATGTAATAAGCCAAGCGAAGGACTGTGAAGCAAGACTGCCTGAAACATAGGACATAGGATTGACCAGGAGTCATCAAGTTCAAATGTGTGCCAGCACATGAATCACATCACATAAACCCAGTTAACAAATCTATCCAGCCCTGTGTTGTCTCCCACCCTCCTGCACTTAACGGCTCCAGTGTCTACAAGGCTTGTCTCCATTTCTTGCCCAAATATATTCATAGCCAATTTATGCCTGTTTGTTCTCATGTCAAAATTATCACGTGAATTCAAGAGGTTTTTTTTTTCTCCCTGGTGTTTACCTTATTGTATTCTTATAGATAGCAATTGCCTTCCCCTCTCAACCTCTGCTTTGCTGGGCACAGCTTCTTTTCAGACAGGTCATCCTTTCTTCTGATCATCATATTAGTCACTGTTTGCACCTGTTTTTACAAAAATAAAACAACCCCAAAAACATTTGCACCCCAGCCATAGGGATTCAGAATTTCAAGTGATGTCTAACAAGCACCTTGGTCAATGGCATGGGTACTCTCCCTACCTCATTAAAAATATTTTCCTCAATATATCTTTAAATGGCATTTTCCTTTTCTGTGGTCCAAGTGCACTGGTAGTTCACAGCAATTCTGTGATTGACTGTTACAACTAGGTGGTTTTTCTCTCTGTCACTTCCCACTGATGAGCTTACAGTTCATAGCAGATAGTTTTCATTAGTCCCTAAGTGCATGACCTTGCAGTGCATGACCTTAAATTCCATCCCATTTCTATTACTCCAGTCTTCAAGGTCATTTAATTCTTCCTGTATAATATACCAATCCTCCTCTGTATTCATGACATATCCCAGTTTTGTATCATCAGCAAATTAATTAGTACACTCCTACTTTTTCTGCCTAGGTCATTAAGGAAAATATTAAATAAAATTAATCCCCAGACCAATCCTAAAGGAACTCCACTAGTAAATTTCCTTCAGGGAGAGAGAGAAATCCTTTCAACCTAACTCTTGTTTCCTACTCAGTCACTTTACTTATCTTACAGTCCTGATACTTGTCCTCATCTTTTCCAATTTAAGTAATAATTCCCCACGTAGTAAGGTATCAAATGCTTTACTGAAGAGCAGAAAGGTTGAATCTACTGTATTTGCTTTATCTCAATGATCAAGTTGTCACTGAAGTACTAGGGGTGAGACAAGTTTATCTGCATGATTTTTTAATAAACAAATTCATGTTTCAATTAATCCCATTTTCCCATTTTGATTTTTTTTCCTTATCAAAGTCTTAATTTAGTTTTTGGGTCACAATTAGATTATCTTTAATTTCTATCCTATCCTCGATGCACAGTGATTCTCGGTTGTTTTCACCTCATATAACTGAGAAAGCTTTTGCCATCTGGTCAGTTTGTTTTGCAAGGTCTAACTCCGATTGACTTTTGCCAGTTGTGTGTACTGCTATCCTCAAGTGTCAAGATGTACCTTTTTTTGCTAAACTGTCCTTCCCCCATCTCCATTTCCTGTAAGGCTTTCATTATTTATTGTTATTTATTGTATGCCATCTGAGGTTGTAATTGATCTGCTAAGGCATACAGTTCCATGGGTTAGTCCTCCTGTTTTGTGGCACATCAGCTGCTTGGTCCAATAATTACCTAGTAAAGAAATAAGTTGAATGAGAAAAAACTGGACATTCCCATCAGTGACATTCGTTTTCTTGTCTAGGCTGGGAAAAAAAGTCTTCTGCAAAAATATAACAAAGGACAGACTTTATCACACCCTGCCTATTTAAGTGCATTCCTTATGCTCCTTAGCACTTGTCCCAGTACAGTCTCTTCTGCCTTCCTTGTTCAAAACCATTCAGTTTTACCTGCTCTACATACTTCATAATTCAATACGAGCTTGCTGCACCTTGCTAACATATCGTGGCTTTCTTTGCTCCTAGCGTTTCACAGAGATTGAAAATCAGCCATCCAGCAAACCCTGAGGCCCAAAAATGGCAAAGGGAACATTCCTGCAGCACTGGCAGCAGTTATTGGGGCTGCTCTCCCAGCACACACGAAGCTCCCCCTAGGCAGGGCGATCCAGCTTCATTGCTGCGGGAATCCAAGCACAATCACAAGAGTATCAGTTATGCTTTGACACATCTTTTCCTTGCTTAGGAAATTTATATGTATGTATAAAAAATGTGCATATACATATGTGTGTGTATATGTATGTATACATATATATATATACACACACAAATGCACAATTGTCTGCAAATTTAAAACACTGAGAACTATTAGTAAAGAGGTCAGCAGATATTACAGAAGAAATTAATTACAATTTTAGGAAATATTAATGTGAAATATTAGGAACCTACTTCATTCTATTACTTGTTTGTTTATGGTTCACATTAGGGCTTTGGCCGTAACCATTAAACTGCCTCGAGTTGCAAAAATTGTTAAGTTGAACATTATTCATGCGTACTCTGTGGCTAAAACAGAGCTGTTCCTCTAAAGGCTTTCAGCTGATGTCACTTGTCCTTGCAAAGAGCAGCACATTTACCTGGACAGGCAAAAGCTCAGAACAATCCTAGGTGGCAAGAAACATCTAGCAGGCATGTCAGAGAGAGATGACTTCTCATAAAGCCTTTCTAGTAGCATTTGATTTGACACGAACCCTGCAGAACTCACTCAGTAACCCAGACTGTATAGATGCTTCCCCTCCAGTGCATTCTGGAATACACTCGACTTTGGCATAACTGTTTTATGTGAGTAAGAATGAGCTTTAGGTGCCCTTGCTTGGATGAGGGCAGCTGTGGAAGACCTATAAGGGCAGTAAGAACAACACATCAGAGCAGTGTGGTAGTGTTTTATCATGGTGGTTTCAGCTACCAGCTAGAAATAGGAATCTACCACTAGTAGCTCTGGTCATTAAAATCCATGAAAATTATGACATTTGGAATTGTTTTTCCCATGTTTCTATTTCTCCCCATAACGGTGTTATCCCTGCTCTCTCAACTAACATCTGCATGTTTGAATTCAGCATGTGCACCTACATTGTCCAGCATTTACCTTGCACACCTGCTGTCCTGAACAGTTGGGTAAAGTTTCTGTGACTGCTCAACAGCTGTTGTCTTCCAGCAGTATCTCTAACTCAGTAATGATTTCAGGGCATGTCTGCAGTCAAGACTATCAGTATAAGGTGCATTATGTATTTTCTATGATTCAAAGTTAACATAGCCAAATACAAGACAATGAACATTTTGAGAGGAAGCGTCTTGAAGGGTTCTTTCATTTCTCTTAACATATTCTGTCTTTTAAAAAATGTATTCTTGGCTTTCAATTGTATATATGTGGAAGAAAAGACCCTGCATATTTACTCCACGTTCTTAAGTTATAGAGAAGCCAGCGTACAACATATCAAATGGAGAGATCTCATAATAGACATGCAGAATCAGTCATGCTGGCTAGACCAAATTTTCCATAACTCTGTTTCTTGTTTCCAACACTGGTGACAGGCTGGAGAAAAGCAGAGGCAGTGGGCTTTTTTTAAACTGAGCAGGTTTTTTTAAAGTGATTTTTCCTTCAGTTTCTCCTCCTCCACTCTGGATATTACTGATTTAGGAATTTACTAAGCTAAGCTTGGTGTTGCCTCCAGGTGACCTTCTTTAAGAATCACTGATGAACCAAGTTACATGACTACATTGCCTCATTATCAGCCCATCTATACTTTTAACCTGCATAGTTTTCTGTAGAAGTGAAGTCCACAACTGGTAACATTTTTTTCCCTTTTAAATCTAAAAGGCTCATTTGCTGTGGGATTCTTGCCTCATACTGTGAGAAATAGTGAATGGTGAGTCCTTGTTCACATTCTGATATCATTCATGGCTTTTCATAGTTTTCTGTCTTATCTCTCTTCTGACATGGTTCTTGCAAACAAAGAGTCCTAATCTATACAAACTCCCAGGAAAGCAGTTCTATTCTTCCTGTGTCCCTTGTACTCCTTTCCCAGTTCTCTGATACCTTTTGGTAACAGGAAGATCAACACTGAAGACAGTATTCATGACACTGTGGTTTCATAAGAGGTTTATGCAGGACCACAGTAACGGATTTTTTTTTTACCTTTTTTTTTTTTCTAATAATGCTTAACAATCAATTTGCAATTTCAACCACTACTGATGTTTTCAGAGAATCCAAACACATTGCAAAACATTTTTGCAGAGACCTAAGGTTATTTTTCTCCATAAGTATTACAATATATTAGCAGGTACTAAGAATGGGACTCCATTTCCCAAACATAGGCATCTAATATCACAGACAAGGACAAGCTGTGTCTGACTTCTGCCACAATTACATGGCTATGCCACGTATCCTCTCAAATGATTCTAGATGTCTATTATCAAGTAACTGGAACACACCCTGAATGTCCTATATCATTTTGTCCCCCACTTGGCTGGGGAATCCTATTCCAAACCTTCACAGCCAGCTGTAGAACCATTAACCTTAAATAATTTTGCATTGTCTTCAAACAGTGGCGTCTTCTGAATCATTCCGCTCCCTTTATAAAAAATATTTATGAATATGCATACTGCAGAATTCACGTGCTTCCAACAGCAACCTCTCTCACTGTAAAATTAGTTATTTTATTCCTGCCCATTACATCTTGTTTTTATTCAGTTTTTAATCCAAGTAGTTTTCTCATATTACTTAAGAGCTTAGTTTCTTAAAGATCTTTCGGGGTAGAGATCCTTTATAAGGTTTTTTGAAATCACAGGTATACTACCTTCATCACACAATTTTAACTGATATTGTTCATTAAGCTTCTACAAAGTTGTATTTATATTCATAAACACTATATTTGTGCTAACTTCCTCAGTACAAAAGTTAAACTTTGGTAATTTTCCCATTGAATTCTATCTGGAGAAATAATATCTGATCCTCATAATTAGATCCTGATGATTTTCTCGTCTATTGACTCTTCAGCTCCAGATCGCTTCTCATATTCATGTCCTGTAAAAGTGAACCTGGAAGAGGAGAATATCCTTATAGCCTTAGTGCTAAATGTTGATTCCAAAGTTTAATATATTTTTCCTGCTGTGACTTGATATTACTTAAATGCTGTATTTATACTTTCAGCATTGAACTCTGGGAACTCCTTTCAGGACTTTCAGCAGGCTCTGCTGCACCCCTTGTACTGTATGAATGGACAACACACCAGGTTTAATGTGCCTACCCAAAACCACACTCAAGTATTCTTTATGAACCACCCCAGCATACACCTGGTAGCACTGTTATTTAACACTATTAGTGCTAAATTTAATTCAAGAAAAATGAAATCAAAACAGATATGTAGATAACGAAGGAACATTTTTTATTGATAGAGAAACCTACCATTCTTAGTACAAGACAGTAGTAGATACTAATTTTCAGTGTCACCAACCTCATTGTCTTTGATCTAACCCTCTGTAAAAGATCTTTTTTCTTCCTCATGTAGTACTATCATATTTATATATATTCAGTGCCATTCATCCATTGCCTGTACACCAAATTAAAAAAAAAACCCAAAGTGTACATACTTCTGCTCTTCAGAAAGATGCAGAATGCCTATTAATTATATATCAACCATGTGTACGCAACCGTAGACACAGAGTTAAAAAGGAGTTTCATGATAGACATACAATTTACTGAACTGAATGGATATTTAAATCCCAGTTGTCTGAAGAAGGGGGAATTGAGTGTCTAGTATCTGTCTGTAATATCTCACTGAAATGAACAATACTGTGCACTTATAGAGGAGAAAGAAAATTGCTTGGACAGGTAATATGAAATCCAGACATGTTAGTGATTGCTTTATTTTGCCATTTCTAGAGTGTCAAGTTTTCCAATTGGCATTATTCACCTCTAATTAATAATATCAATACCCTAAACCCAAATTTTTCTGTAATTGCTTTTTCATGTGTCTTTTCCATATGTTCTCACCCTAAGACAGTATGTAGGCTTGAGAGGCCTAAACCATTTATAGTGCAGCAAAGACATTAAGCTGTGCTTTTCAAGCTTTATTAACAACAAGTTCCAGTTCCATACTGATTTTCCTGCTGTGCATACAAAAATGCCACAAGCATTTTTGGTGGATATTAACAAATTTCAACAGTACAAAACCAATCCTACATTTCTCAGATAATTAGACCATCTGAAATAATTTTGAAAAGGTGGTTTCTTTTGTGATCTGTGAGTAATTCACTTTCATGGACACAAATCCCTTCTTAGAACTGGCTAGGGTAATTTACACATTACAAGGCTTCTAGACATAGTTGGCCACTTATCCAGTGCTAATAAATTGAAAATGTGTGTGCATGATTTAACAGAGAATGGAAGATATGAATGTAATGCAGGTAATTGCTGAACTACAGTTCTGCTCCGACAGCTAAAGAATACATGAATAGAGCTATCTGCAGAACACAAGTTACTTTGCATCAACTTTCAAAATGTTGAATTTTCATCTATTTGAAAACAATCATATAACTATTCATCATATATGACTATTTTTGAGAAAATGCTTTGTGTCAAAATGTCTGTTTCCAGGCAAAATGATTCTAGATATTCAAGTGTGAGTCTGCATGTGGGGAGGGGATGCAGGACCATATTATTCCTCTTTCAGCATCCAGATTGGACTTTAGAGAAACAGCAATTGTTCCTGTAACAAATAGGAAGATTTTGTTGCAATGTTTAGCCTTCAACAAAAGAACATTTTTTAAAAAATAATTTCTGCTATAGCTCATTTCTGCCAGGCTTTTCATGTCACCAGCCACTGGCTAAATTGGTGTATCAATTCCCATGCTTACCTTTACAAAAATGGATCTTCTAGATTTGATTCCAGCCTCTGCAGGTTCACAAAGAGTTTGTTTTGAAGAGCTCTCTACTTCAAAGGATAAACCTTCTTTTTCTTTATCAAGGTAGGTCTCCTTCTTGCCCCTGCCAGCACCAGGTATTTTGCAAGGCTTGTTACAAAGTCCATGGGGAAAGTAAGAAGCTTGAGAGCTCTTAACAGAGGAGGAATTTTGGGAGAGAAACAAAGAAACATGGTCGAAGAGTATCTCTGGCACGTTAGTGATACAGCAAAGTTTCAGCTCTTTTATATGCATTTTTTCTTTGTTTTTATAAGCCCTCTGTTTTTTTTTTTCTCATTTTTTTTCTTTTTCCTTCATGTACTGTTTGATGTTGGATTTCTCCCATCTCAATCAGTTTTTAAACAGATAGGTATGAAAAATATAAACCTAGAATTAAAACTCTCAAGCAGGAAAACAGAGAAAGAAATTGAGCTGCAAGGGGTCAACTGTCACAATTAAAGTAGTAAAATCCTGTACATTCTGCAACAAATGAAATCAGCTTGAAATTAGGTGACAGCTACCAGAACAGAAATTAAGTTGTCATTACGGAAAGACCCAGAAATATAAGCATTGCAAAAAAGAAAAATAAGCCAAGATGTAGAGACAATTTTCCTGTAGGCTTTTTTTTTTTTTT
>VXBJ01000852.1:112977-127471 GCA_013400055.1 Nycticryphes semicollaris
AAATAAGAGATTTCTTGACGTATGAGCACAGAATTCAGTGTCTGCTCAATTATGGAAATCAGAAGTGTCCATGAGGTTGGATCATGTTATGAAGACAAGAAACAGGAGTAAATAGTTGGAGTCTCAACTCAGCAGTTTATATATTCCTGTTTAAAGGAAAATACTTTTCAGAAAAAAATCTTTTTTTTTTTATTTTGCTTGCAGTCTAAACTCACTGTCATTATGAATTGTAGAATTAAACATTTCAGTTGTTAATTTTCATTTTTTGAGGCACTAGTAGCTGAAACTGTGTACAATTACTTGGTACTGAGCTGACAAAGTATTTCAAACACAACTCAGCTTCTCCTGCCTTCCTTCTTAATTCAGACTTTCTGGAAATGGTGTCATTCTTACCACTTCTCCTATTATTTCTGCTCCATGTCTCTGGTGGCTTCAGATCTTCCTGCCACCCATTTAACATGGTCTTTGAATATCCCTCAACAACTCACACCAGCCACTGGCATCAGAATCAGCCCTCAGCAGTCCAGCACTGCCTTGGAAAGTGGATGTCATTATTATCATCGATCACCAATGGAGCAGGGGATCTGTGTCAGCTGAAAAGATGCTTAACTCTTCAGTATTGCCTCAGTTCATGGCCGTTTCTTTTCTGTTTCCTGATATTTTATTACCGCAGAATAATTTTAATTGGCACATGCTGGTGGAAACAAAACTGCATCTGTTGAGGGCCATATTCTAGCACTCTTGCTCAGGTGGTACAAGTCCCTTGTTCTGGAGTGTGTCCATTGAAATCAAGGGATCTGCCCAATTGTTAAAGGTTCATAGGAACACATTGTTCTGATAGGTATTCACTTTTATTCCATAATATGCTTTAAAAATACACACTGTACAAACCATTAAAAAAACCTCCTATTAAAGTAAGTTTTGCCATAATAGAGCAGGGAAGCAGCAGGAAGGGAACAAAGGGCTACCCAGCACGACACTTATGCTAGCAAACACCAATTCACACCTGTTAACTACTGTGAATAAAATCTTTGGAATCAGTTCCTCAAAAAAGTCAAAGAAAGAAAGAAAAACTGTTCACCATGAAAGAAAACTGGAACCTCAGGTGTGCTGCTGAAAGCTTACAGAGTCAGATCAGCATTTATAATCAGTCACTTCTGAGACTACCTGAAGGAATGGATGGAGAGGACTTGGCAGGTATACAAAGTATACACAAGCACAGAAGAATTGGTGCTCATAATTTTGAAGTGAAATGGAGGATAACCCCACCAGGTCCCAGCAAAGATACAATGTTCTGAACTAAAAGTTCAGCCAGAGCTTTGGTCCTGGGAGATAATTATAAGGCTGCCTGACCTAACTGACCCAACTTAATGAAATGAGTAAGGCTGAATTGAGGAGAAAAGAAATATATACAGTGAGCATCAAAATAGGGATCCTGATCTGTCACTGCTATTCAGATTCTTGCAAAAAGAGATGTGTCATTTTCAAAGGCTTTTCCATTAATAGATGTCAACCTTCTCAGCTATAGGCAACGAAGCAGAATATAGAAACATAAGTGGACAAATTCTGATCTCAATTATGTGTTGCCTGAAAACTATCACTGAAGACTGAAGTGATGGTATTCAGGACATCTACCCAAGATGACTGTTTAATTGTTAGTGCTACTTATCAATCTAAAGTCCAATTATGCATTCTTACCTTTGCGAAGATCGTGCACTTGGGCAATATTTCAGCAACATAAGCAGTACAAATCTGTCTCCTCATTATTAATAATAATATTTCATTATATGGAACAGAATGCTCTTGCAGAGAGAACGAAGATTCCTGAAGAACCTAGGGGCTTATATCTTACATATGTTAAATCTGCTTTACATTAGCCCTGGTCCAAAAGTAAGCTTAAACCAGAAAAATCCAGCTGTGGGAAGTCTGGCTTGGTGAATTTTCTAGTGGTATGGGGCTGCCTTTCTAATCACTGCTTCAGGAGCATAGCACTGAGAAAGGACAATATGGCTCACATATCCACAACCCAGCAATTCTTGGCTCCCCACGCAGCCCAAAGGGCCTGTTCACAGATGACACAGCATAAATCCTGAGGCTGTATCCCAGTTTTCTTTATTTACACACATACGTAGTCTTAAACAAGGGACGCTTTAGTAGGCAAGAGCAAGGTACAGTATTTAATGTGCAAATTCAGTTCAGCAGAACTCCAACTAAAGCACGTCAGCCTCAAGGGCTTTTCTCTCAAACAGTGCTCCTAAGTTCTCCGCAGAAGGAAACTTGCTGAACTACATCTTTCTGAACTTTAAAGAAAAAAAAATCCTGCTTCTAAGCTGAATGAGGGAGTAAATGAATGAGTAACTTCACTGAAAGCAAGGAATGGCTCTTGTCTATTGCTAAGAGAGCTATAGAGAATCTAGACAACCCAGTCATGACAAGAAAATGTTCCTACATTTTTTAAAAATCTCTTTTGTTGTAAGAATACATCCATCTCAGTGGCTTTATTCTCAGCAGCAGACCTTAAACTGGTCTTTGAGGATTCTCTTAAATAACTTCCAGAACGGATGTAAAAAGGAAGCAAAGTAGAACAATCAAACTTAAGGTTTACTTTTTAAAGTATTTCTAAGCTATCTTTTTTTGTTCTCAGCCCCTCCTTCACTTTTTTCCTAAGTCAGTTTCATTCCTATCTTTTTCTTCCTAGATGATTCCATCGCAGCAGGAAGAGGGACATCACTTCCAGGCAACTCCTGCTGTGCATCAGTTATTCCCCTGTATTATTTTTCTTGAGGCTCCTTTGCATGGCTCAGCCTCCCAGACCTAAAAAACCCCATTTACTCCTGCCACAGCTGCTTTGGCCTCAATTTCCACGCTCCTGTGTCATTTAGTGGTTGGCTACAGTGAAAGCTCATTTGGTTGGAAGATGACTGGCTGCCTTTTCTGAATACTTTTAGATTCAGTCCTGGGATCTGTCTGTGATCTTGTGGTTTAGGGTTCCTTTTTTTCTTTCCCTAAGGATTAATGAACCTTTTCAAATTGCCTTATGTGGTATAACATCATAAGGTGCCTTAGCTTCACCAAACAAATATCCAAAAGAATTAGTGTCAAGCTGTTAAATATCTCCTGTTTTCCTTATTACTTCTTTGAAACTATGAGCATCTGGGAAATTATGCTGTTCCTGTTCTAGTACAGCAGACCCTTGATGGACTGACTCATGTAATCTCACAAACTAGATTCAGACCTACATTCAAATTGCAAACTCATGGATCTGGTAAAAGAATTAACCAAAAAAGCTGTGGAAAACTCCTGGTCTTTTTAGAACTTCATCTGTCACTGCACACTTCTGCAGATAACTTGAGAAACTTCAGATGAGGAAAGGAATGAAGTTCAGTGGATGCTTCTCAGGTGTATGGCTGTTCTTTTGTTGTTTACTGGATACTCTGTACTTGAAGACTTGTCATGGATTAGTTCTGAGTTGGTTCCTTTAAACCAACGTAATTTTTGACCTCTGCCTCATTCAGCTATTCAACCTTACTGGCTATACCCATAGGCTTTCTTCTTGTGCAGACTTTGCTGAGGAAGAAATACTTATTTCTGAAGAAGTACTGGAACAGGCCTAAAATCTGGGACAATGGTGAGATAAGAGTAGAAGTAGTCCCACTCTGAATGGGGACAAAAGGATTATTAGTCACACATTTGTGACTTGATCACACAACATAGGAGTCTATGCCAGAATTGGTGTTAGAAACTGGACAGAGATTTATCAGATTCTCCTTAGATGTAGTGCCTAGACTGGGTTTCCTAAGACATGGGCCCATCAACAGCACAACATATCTTTGGCGATTCTGCAAGACAGAATTGCATTGTTGTCTCTGACCTTGCTAACATAAGGATTTTGTCTTTGAGATGAGATATATCAACATTGTCTGGCTCCTTTCATCTGGCAGGACAAAATGCCTCCTAACATCCATGGACATTTTTTTTCTTTTTCTTTCTCCCAGTCACTTTACCTGACTCTGCTTAATTATGGCCTTAGTTAACATTTTTCTTTACTACTTTTAAGGGTAGTATAATAAACTGTTTCTAGGTAGACTGCTGTGCTTTGGTCTTCACAACACTTCTTTCACAGATGTTCACATTTTTTTCTCAGGAAATATTAAAAAACAGTTGCCTGAATTGTATAAAATAAATTAATTGAGACAACTAAGCTAGACCAATTTAAGAAAGAATGTAAAAAATTACCCTCAAGAACATTTTCAGAAAGATTCCTTTGCCAACTTCCATGCTGGAAGATTCAAATGGCAAATATAACCACAGTAAACTTTAATGGTATACACAGTAAAGCTGAGTATCCTGCATTGTCATCACTATATTAATGGTATCTCATGATATCAATTTTAAAAAGTCAGAGAAAATTAACATTACATATTTATTAGCAGATTATTCAAATGATTTATAATCTTGGAGGTCCCTGTAGTAATGCTGAAAATTTTTCCATTTGTTTCACTGGGCACAACAGCATAAAATGACACAAAGCGCTTCCCTTGTTTATTTACATTTCTCGCAAGATTGTGTAATCTTTTCATTCCGCTACCAGATAGATCTCCTTTCTTTTTGCCCTTAGGGCTCCTCTACACAATTCCTTGAATATGCTTATCTGAGGGAGAAAAAGGGAAAAAGCATCAATAGCATCAGTTCAAATTCTGAAAATACTTTACATTTCCAACTCTCACTTTTCACATTAAAAAAAAATATTGTTTTGGGGGAAATATTTTTTTTAAGGTCTCAAAAATAAGACCTGCCAGGCTCAAGTCCTAAGGGCAAGACACTCTCATAGTGCAAAAATACTGCTGAAAATTTTGATCAGGACTGGAAGTGAAGTTGGCAAATTGATTCAAATTAGCCTGGCTATATATTGGGTAGTCTGTGCTTGCATATCCATTTTTTTTACGCCAGTGCTTCTTTTGGATTCTTAGATAAAAGAGTATAAAGTGGGCATTCTCCACTTGATGCAATTTCACTATACAGTGATTCCCATCAATGTATAATTAAAAGTGGATTTCCTTTTCCCTGTTTGGCTGAGGTGGGGGAGGGTCTGCATAAACCTGGTTGATGTGAAGTGAACAAAGAGAACTTTCATGAGTTCTCCTGCAAACAGTCTATCAGTTACAATTCCTAGTGTTCACACTGCTGCACTGTTCAAAAGGAGCTCTAAAAAAAAAGTCAAGCAGGGGGTCCAAGAAAAATTCAACCCGCATGCCAACTAAGGGAAAGAAAGAGGAGGCAGGAAAAAAAACCTAGCTTTTGTTGTAAAAAGAACTAATGAAGCTGCTCTTAGAACTGTCCATGGTGACACAACAAGCCTGTGCACCCACTCGCATTGTGAGAATGCCAGTCACCCACGGTAATGAGAAAAGGAAACACTGTGGGCAAAGGAAATATATGAATACATTGCCTTTATGGTTTAACTGTAGGGAATCACAACGCTGGCCCACAGTATCTTGTGCCAACTGCCAAAAGTGGTAAAGTAATACATAAGGTTGTCTACTTATATTTTTCTTACAGACAAGATGGACTGGTGGGGGGTAAAATCCCATTATCATTATAAATTGCTAATTAAATAATTATCAATTAGTTGGGCAGACAGAACTCATTCCAATGAATTCCTTAGAGAGCTTTCAGTAAAGAAAAACAGTAATTTTGATTATTTTTTTTATCCATACTTCCTGCCTAGGGGCTCTAAATAGAGATGATATATAGTGTATCCCATGTTAGACTTTCACACAGTATATCCCATGCTAAAGCTCAGGGACAAACACTGAACTTTGGAGCATATATAGATCTTCTTTCAGCTTTTCAGATAAATGGCCTTAATTTCATGATATTAATTAGAAACCCAGGGTTATTTCCTAAGGAATAAAAAGAATACTTTTCAGACTTCTATGTGGCTTTGAGAAACCACTTTTTTCCTGGTAACTGATAATATTTGCTAATGCGTATTTTGTTTTCCCTTCTTTGCATAATTCAGAATTTTCTTTGAAATACAATATTACAAATATTTAATCCAGATAAATAAAATTTGTTAGACATGACTGAACACAGTACAAGGAGTATTTTTAATGAACTTTGCTCTATTCATTAACACCAAAACCAACATGAAATTAAACACTATGCCTGTAGGTTTTAGCTGTCATGTTTTCAGATCAGACCCTTGGGGAAAAATACTGTTGTCACATACTGAGCAGCAGAAACAGTCCTGTCCCATCCTGTACACCTTACATCTTTCCTGAGGAGAAAGGTCCCACTGGGTTTAGTAAAACTTACTGAGCTATAACCCGTAATTACTCACATGTGCACAGAGAGGATGCACCCACACTTTTCTTGTCGTGAGTTTTCCAAGACAATTTAAAACTACAACAATGTGCAACTGCTATTTAAGAAAGCCTCAGCTATCTGTGACAAGAAATACTTTCTACAAGCAGAAAGTTCTGAGACTTAACTCAAGAGTCACACTAGTGTTTGGGACATAGTTTTCACTGCCGGCAAACACCAACAAAACACGTAAGGAACGGAAATGGTAACATGAAAGATGGACTTTTAATTCCAAAGCCAGGAACATTTAAATATGAATGGGGCTTGCTGCAGTCCTCTGTCTTTTGTCAGAAAATATGAAGCTCTGGAACTCCTTTTGTTGCCTTCTTTGTTAACTGTATGAGGCTGAAAGGATTTAGATGGTTTGTTTCATTTTCAAGCCCCATCACAATGAAGCTCTCAAAAATAAATTCTGATAAATACATGAAAATGCTGAAGGGTTCATAAAGAAGAGAAAAGAAAGTTTCTTTTTCAGAGTCATCTGTCACTGCATAACTTACCAGGGACAATTATTAAAAAAAAAGAGCAAGTTAGATTTTTAGGGTTTAGAAAGGGGAACTGAATTACAGTATAAAATTAAAATACAAGAAGATATTTGAGAACAAAATTAAGTGGCATAAAATACCTTTTTCCTCATTAATTTCTGGGTGATCACAGAATCCCAAGGGAAGTTCCTCATGGTGATGTCCTCTAATGTGATTTACTTTGAGGAATACTTAATGGAGAAAGGTGCCTACTACATTTTGTTGTTGGGTTTTTGTTCATGGTTCAGGATTGATCCACTTGAGTCTTTCAGCAGGGAGTAGTTTTCCAGTGTGGCACAGCATGACTCCAAATCAATAAGGTTAATAGATGTGGTGGCCACACAGTCAGAGGTGATGTGCCTGGCATTTTCTGTGCCAATGAAGAAAATTTCTGATGACGAGATGTCATTTTTGTGCCGGCAGTAATGTCACCCTGATTACCTAGAGCACATAGCCAGTTAGTAAGTTAGCAAGACCGTAAATGGCCCATTAATCTGAATTATCTTTACAGGAACAGTTTAAAAAAATTTTGTTTGCGCCCAAATTACTGGGCTCTCTGTGATTCTTGAAATGCCAACAGCACACTTGCTATATAAAAATAACAGTTCTGTGTAAAAGTGACTGAAGGGAAATATGCTAGCTTGGGACTTCACTGCATATTTTTAAATTCTCAACAACACACTACAAAACCTGCAAAATGACAGCTTTAAAAATAAAATTAAAAAAAAGTTTTAAGTTGTTTTAAAGAATAAATATATGAGCAGAGATTAAAAATACAATGCAAAACACTACTGGAAAAAAAAAAAAAGAAATAATGTGGATGTCAAATCTACTGATGTAATGAGAATGCCATGTGTTGGTCTTCCTGCAGTTCTAATTTTCTATGACTTTTTAAAATATTCAAACTCTTAACAGTGCCTCCCAGAGCATTAATGGGTACACATTCCCAGATGGTCTGCATTGCGAACAAAGTGTTGGACTGGACTGGAAAGAGAAATCTGTTTAATATTCCAATATCTAAATGTCAGGAAGGTGTAATTCAGAGTGCCACTGAAAGATGAGCTGAAGAGAATACAATTTATGGTGAGTTTAGTTAACAAATGGCATTAAGGGAAGAATTTCCATAATTAAATCTTTAACTAATATGAAATATTGATTTCCTGTCTGATATTACTGTATTACCACTTGTCACACTTGCAGATACCCAAAGAGCACCCAGTGCAGTCCCTACCAGCAACAACAATGATTTGCATTATGATAATACTGTTGAGCGCTACCAAGCATAGAAATCAGAGCAAGGTACTGTGTGTACCAAAACTATCCCTGCCCTGAAGAGTTCAGAGAGAAAAATTTTGAAGAAAAATAATAGGATCAGTGCAAGGGAAGTCTGTGCAAACAGACTGGATAAAGCGATGATTTGTATTATGAGGCTCCTTCCACGCTGGCTTCCTTCCACTTTCCCTACTCCTCGGTAACTGGTTTGGGGTGAATCAGCTGCACATGAGCTTTTCCTAATTTTCTTTACAGTGTTTCTACATAACTGCTTATTTGAATAGCTAAATTCCATTGCAATTTATACAACAAACTCTCATTCTCTAACAGCAAGAGTTTGGATTTTTTTGGCTGCTCTTTCTTTATATATTAGTGTTGTCCAAAGGAAGTTGAGTACACACCATGGAACCAATACTGCACATTAAATGACAATTTTACTTATTTTCCAATATGCTCATTAAACATGTTAAATAGTGGAACATATTAAGTTAACTTGAAAATGTGGGAGGACTGGAAGTTGCAAGATAAAAAAAAATTTTACACTGGAAAGATCCTCCTTAATTGAGTTGTAATCGGTTAGTTCATATCATTAGTCCTTTCTTTTATCAGCATGACGAAGATAATGATCATAATGATGATGACGATACAATGTGCACCATTTGGATCATAAAGAAAGGATGAAAAACTGTTTAAATATTTCATGATAATTTTTTCTTGAAGGTGATATAGGCTGAACAACAACATCTATTACTCTCAAATTCATGATAGAGCTTGAAAATAAGATGAATTAGCAAAACTGAATTTCTTTAGGTATACTTGTGCAGATCTACTTTTAAAGGATTGTCCCACTCTGTAATAAAATAGAAAGGGGTTACGTTTTGGAAAAATGCTTTAAAACTTTTTATTTGCTACCTCAGTCTTTCAGCAGGAAAGCAGTTCTTTTGGCAGTTAACCATTCAAAAATCATGTCTCGTTTGAATAAATTAACATATTTTGTTGCAAAAATTAATTCCAAGGAAGGAACAATAAATAGGAAAGCAATTTAAATTGTGTATTTTACAGGGGAGGAAAAAAAAGAAAAAGAAACCCCAACATTGTCATGCGTATGACAGCTCAGCTAATTTGATGGGCTTTGATGTTAATTTAGGGTTTACTTTAATTTCAAAACATATTTTTTCACTTAATAAGGGAAACAAAAGAAACTTTCAACCAGTTTGTTATCTGGGAATGTTTTGGCTTCTCAAATGTGAGAACATGATTGTTTTTATTTCCAGGAGGAGATAATAACACTGAAGCAATAAAAAAGAGTCAAGGCAGCTTGCACAGCACAGGAAGTTCACAGCCAGAGACTTAATTTCCCACACAATGTACTGTGCAATGGGCCCATTAACATAGATGAATAGGCTCTTTAAAGGGTTTTTTTTCCAGATATGCAGCTGCCGCTGAATGGTGCTATGTTAATAAGGTACTCACATGCCTATTCTTCAGGTACTCTGGCATTCTCTACCTAGGTAATCTCCATATAGGAAAAGCTATTAGGGGTTGTATCTCCTACCACACCTTCAATTATTTTAACACCTGCACTGATAATCCCGGCAAGGTAAACTGGTAGGGGGCCGAGGGTCTAAGTCCATCCTCTTACCCCCAAAGTCACATCTCGGGGGGAAGGGCTGCGGGAGAAGGGGGAAGAAAAAAAAAGTAAAGTCACTTTTATTACACATCAGTGGGAACATTCTGAAAAAGCTTTCATGCCTAGGAAATTGTTATTTCTTCAAACAACTGACAGCCTGCAGAGGAAACTCTAATGGAAATCCAGCTCATGCATTGTTATGCATGGCCCTCATGTAGATACATGGGGGTGGATTAAGTTAGCTTCCAAAGGGTCTATTGTGTGCGGCATTAATTTGCAGTGCTCTTGATATTTGAGTTTGAAGGTTTTACAACCTTTGTGTTTACTTAGATGCACTATATCCTAGGTTTGTTTATTTCCTTCTACAATCTCTTATTACCCAGTAAATGTTACATTTATCTTTATTAACTTTCAATATGTTGCTGTAAGTCACAGAGAAGGAAATAATTACAGCCTCCTTGAGATGTATTAGTTTTAGAGGAGGTTTGTGGTTGGTTTCTTTTTTTGTTTCTCTTCCTGGTCAGTTCTGATGTATCCATCTGTTAAAACACTGACCTTCTTTATAAAGTCAGTGGAAAAAAATGTAAGAACTGTGTCATTTATTATTATAATACCACTATTAAATGATAAAGTAATACAGTATGTTTCCCTTGTCATATATTTACAAGTAAATAAACCAATCAATAGTCTTCCAAAAGAATCTTACACTGGTGCAATGGCCTCTTACTACACATTGTTATCAGAAATAAGATTGCACATAGCACTTTTCACGGTAAGCACAATCTTTCCACTGTTTCTTCAGAATCCGTTACAAATTTATTTGCTATAACATACAGCTGTTCTTCTCCCAATATTAAGATGCAATATACAAATTAGACTTTTCCCACGCTACCTTAACATGTGTTCTTGTTTTCCTGTATAGATTCATACACACTGTAGACAGGCATTTTTGTAATTTCAACTTTCCTGTGAGATTTAAATTCAGGAGAACCTAATGGATTTTTATTTGAACTTGTCAGGGATGTCTGAAAGTGTTAGTTTTTCAACACTGAACTAAGAACTCAAAGTAACTTGTACGTTCAAAGGAAGCTATGATCCTAATCTGAACTAAAGGGCTCCGTTGAATAAAAATACCTTATGCTCGAGTAACTCAAGTTATGTGTGGCTCCTTCCCCTCCCCCTTTATATGGAAGTCAGTCAGTTAGACATTTTTGTATTTTAATAACACAAAAAGGTTTCTGGTAGAAAGAAACAAATGCCTGCCTTACAGGAATTAGAGTCTAAGTAGTATCAGGTGCATGGTTTATTTAATAAACCCCAGAACTAAGGGAAGACCTCTTAAAACTATAGGAAGTTTTGAATTCAAGTTTTGATGCTACACAATGGACAAGAGAAAAGAAATTGTGTTCTTTAGGGCTCACTCATTAGGGGCACAACAGCAGAAACAGCTGCCTCTAAGACCTGCTTGCTTGTTAGGTTGGGGGGATCTATTTGTAACCTGTCTCAAGACGGAGTAAGAAGTGCAAACCAAATGACAGGAGCCACTGACCTCAGCTGTGGAAGTGACGATCTTAATCCAACCTTTTGGGCTCAGGATCTTTTCTATTGTCCTAGGAAATGATAACAGCAGGAATAGAAGGAACTGCATTTCACAGAACTGTTTGAAGTACTGTGGTACTACTGGCATTGTATAAAACAATAGCACAGCTTCCTCTGGAACATGATAAAAGTATGTGAAACCGTGGCTGGTTTAGAGAATACAGATCTAGTGCTTCTGTTCTGCTTGTTTTGTAACACAAGGACAAGGAGTGATAATAGAGAGATGCAAATTCAAAACCAATAGAAAAACCCCTTTTTTTCTCACTTTGGATATTTAAGCCATTGATATGCAATACCACGGTACTTCACTGAAGTCAGATAAAATCCAAGACATTAAACACCAAAGTTAGATGTTTCTATAACACAAGACTCTCCAGCGTTACAATAGTTAACTTGAATTACTGGCAAATAAGAGGAGGCCTAGGTCTGAAACAGTGTAGCCCCCATTTGCTATCACAAAATTCTGGGTCTTCAACTGAATCCTCAGATCCTGCTGGAGATCTGGTGCTGCAATATGTCTGCTCACTTCCCCAGTACAATACAGCAATTCTCACTTTGCAGCATTCCTAATAACATCCTTCACCTTTAATCATCATTGGCTTGTATTCGCAGATTTTTTTCCTTTTTAGTTTATGAAACTAAAAGAAATAAAGAGTGGGACGGGTGGGATTTTTGCTTGTTTGTTTGTTTGGGTTTTTTTTGTAAATGACAGATAATTATGAAGTTTTTCCAAAAAAAATTGCACAGAACTGATAAACTAGATAAAGCCCGTTTTGCACTCATAAAAGCTGGTAAAGCTCTTACGGTCATAGTGTCCATAGAAGACTCCCACTGCAGACCTCCCACAAGTTATCAAAGACTGTATTAAGACAAAAATATTCCTACCAACCTAGCAACACCCATCTCTCCATTAAAAGGGAGATTGAGGGACAGGAGTTACTGCTGCAATTAGGCAGAGATTGCAGGCTTTCCCTTATTACTTTTGCAACTGTGAAAACATTTGTGATCCCTGATCTCATTTCTGGAATGATAGATATTATTCTATGGGTCTTTTGACAACAAAGTCTTTACAGGCACATGAAACTGCTTCCTATCTGTATATTTTTTGAACATTAACATATACTATGTGCGTATGTATTTCTCTAGCAGAGCAACTATTTATTTAACATATGACGTATGAACTTACTTAACTTACTGCATGTTAACTCTGTACAGTATTTTACAACATCCCCATATTCCACAAGAGGAGTTACATACAAAGAGTACACCTGAACTGGACTCCTTTAGTTTTTATCTGTGCCTTCTTTAAGCAATCATTCTGAGAAACATGTGATCTGAAATGCAGTGATGAATTCTCAACATATTAAAGGAAGAGATTGATTTGTGTTTGGTTTCAAAGTGTGCACAGTACTTTGACTAAGTCTCCACCAAGCCCTTGCCGAGCATGGGAAGGATAATGTACTCCAGTGCTTGCGGTAACTTAGGCCTGTCTGTTCACTGCACTCATAGCATCATGGGGGAGGAGAGGGAGGAGAGTGCAGGATGGAGCAGACCAATCCTCTCTTTTTACTGAAATCTTCCAAGAAGTTACAGAAGTGTCCATGTCTCCACTTTCCCACCTCTATGGAAACAGTCAGGAGTAGGCAAAATGAAAAATATTTACCATTTTTTGCACCCTTTAAAGACAAGAAATAGTCTTTTCATGTAATTTCCTTCTGATGCATAAAATACTGAATGAATACCTGGAGTTAACTGTGGTTGGGAGGAGATGGAACTTGGCAGTTTCCTAGTCAGGAAATGAGAAGGTAGCATGAACCTTCAAAGCAGGTTAACCTTCCAGGGACTCTGAACATGAACAGTTGACCTGTGAAAGCCTGAAAGAGAGGTTAGAGGAACTGTATGTCAGAAGAAGATGAAGATAAGTTAAGGTACACAATCTGTAGGGCTGAGATGGTAAAAATCATTGTTCAAAGCTGAAGAGTGGTCAATCAGAGGTTTGTTACTAGCCCAGGAAAATTATAGGCACTCTCTGGGCAGTAAAAATGATTGGAAAGGAGCTAGTCAAGTGGAAGAAAAAGTTTAATAAGAGAAGCATTGTAAGGAAAAAGTAAACATAAAGAGAGAGAAGCAGAGAAAATAAGGTCTCAAAGTAGAGGAAACAAGTAGAGAATAGTAAATATCTGTACAAAGTTGAGCACAAATTGTGGGAACACAGTGCATGGGTGACAATGAAGACCAAATGGGGTGCAGTAAAAAGATACATACCTCATTTGGAGGATTGTATTAGTCTGTCAAAAGAAAGGAAAACCTATTTTCCTTAGACTGATGTGAAACTTAAAAAAAGCAAGTAATCCTCCATCTCTGATTACGCTCCTCTGTGTTCATATGCCCATTGCTCGAGGTCATAAGCACCTTGTTAACCAGAATAGGTTAACAAGGTGCTTAGGTTAACATCATCTTGGAAGCCTGTCAGGCACTGACCTGTAGAGCAGAAGCCTCTTCTGAGTGCACCATGCTGCAATTGTACAATCCTGCAAGCTGGGACTATTTGTGATTCCACCAAACAGAGGAGTGGAAGAATAACCCAGTGAGAACAGCCAAGCAAGGGATATCTTAGGGAGGACCCTCTGCCCGCCAAAGTTGTCAGGGTGGTTGCACATTCTGCTTTGTTTAGAGTCTGGATATTACGATACAAACAAACACACACACAAAAAAAAAGACCAGGCTCTTTTCCCTGTGTCCTAGTGATTAGTTTGCTCTGAAGGCCTGAGCATTTCTGGCACAACTATAGGCTTAACTACAGTCCTGCCTTCTCCAGTCTTTGTAACAGTGAGCTCTGAAGCACACCACATCAGATGGGAAGGCTATGGGACCACAATTCTCTAAATTATTTTTGATAGTTAAAGGATGAATGATGTACCCATTGCCTTTCCTGGTGCACCACAGAGCCCCAGTCCCCTCCATAAAGGCTGGGCTGCTGTGAGGCGCCATGGCGGTGGTATAGCATGGGATTGATAAATCACCCCAATTTTAGACTATTTATTGGTCTTTGCTGGAAATTTGCTTTTACTGGATAATGTTGAATCTAATTATCAAACAATCT
>VXBJ01000852.1:128838-279804 GCA_013400055.1 Nycticryphes semicollaris
TTTTCCTGTGGGCTATGTGAAGCCTGACTTGCATGTAAAAGATCCACAGGGAAAAAACCCTCCAGTCCTCACTGAACTAAAGAAAGCTGGCATGCCACATGCTTTGTGAGAACGCTCCACTCACCACCACCTTGGGTGGCACGTGGTGCAGACGGGCAGCATCAGACACCTACAGACCAACGTCGTGTGGTCAGTGCAAAGTCCCAGAGAAGACCAACAGGCATGGGTGAGGAGGGACGGTGAGAGGCTGAAAAAAATTAGCAACAGCTGACTCTTCCAAAACTCGGCCAGATTTGGCCAACTAAACACTGTTTAACACTGAGGCAGCAACTATGCAACTTCCACAGAGTACAACTGCCAGAGCTTGGGTAGGAGAGTTCTGAGATTTATGAGACCATTCCAGGCAATCTCACTGCATTTAGACTGTTGTTTATGTTAGTCACCCTTCAGCTATCTGACTTTCAATGAGATTCAGGCTCCTAAGATATTTGGGTGCTTTTGAAAAGGTTACATGCAGTCACAAGCAGGCAGCCAAGACTCCTGCGTTCAGTTAGAATTAGTGAGGCAGCTCATTGTTACGATACATCTTAACTCAGCAGCAGCAGCGCTTGGACAGACATAATTTCTGCTGTGCCTGCTGGCAGACAAGATCTCAGACAGACTCTGGTTATGATTTAGTTTTGGTCTACATGTTCAGGGCTCAATCAAACTCTTTCTGCAGACAACACAGAGATTGCCTTCAACAGGAGAGAGAGTAAATGCAATCGGTTTTCTGTTTCAACAATATTTCGGTTGTTTTGTCAGTGGACCACAGCCACCCACATTTTGCTCCAATCTACTCACAGACTGCAGACAGCTCTAGTTTGTCCAAACAAAATGTACATAATGAATTTGTCTTGCAAGTTTCTCTTCTGCAGAGGGAACATACCTCCAACTCCAGCGTCTCACTGCTGCTTCTTGTGCCATTGTGGGACTGCCAAACCCACCAGCGTTCCTGCTCTCCATCAGGCAGGTTCTGCCCTTGCTGCAGGAAAGAATGTTTAATATAAGGTTTTTCCCTCTGATGATGGTGTTGGAGGGTGATACTCAAAAAATATAACAGTGCACGGTGTGTACTCTCCTGGCATTGATCCCACGTTTTAGTGTTTTTTTTTATCTCCATATTTACAAGTCTTCCTCCCATGGCACCCAGATACCAGTCAAATCATCCAAAGGTGGCTCCCAATGTGATTGTTGACAATTTATGAAGGCTATCTTGTTTTGGAATTGCCAGGTTATGAACTGATTACTGTTAGGTTACAGATACAACAAGTGTGAAAGTGAGACTCTGGAAGAGTATTTGAAAATTAAGGAAAAATTAATGGACTATCATGTAGTTTCTTCAACTTGAAAATGTGACTGTACCCACAATTAATACTGAATTGCCACTATAAACATTAAATATGATAAAGTCATTAGATTACTATTTCTATTAAATATAATGTCTAATGGGAAGAAAGTGGGTTGTCCTTTGTTTGTTTGTGTGTATTTGTGTATAATTTGGGAGTTTAATGGTTTAACTAGCCCATTCCATGAAAATCCTGAAATTCAGCCAAAGGCACCATAGTATTACATACTTTCCTCCTGCATCTCTACTCATGTTGTATGGCAAATATAACATTTTCTTTTTGGAGCAGTTAACATGAAAGGTCTTGGTTAAGAGAAGCTTTTTTCTTGGAAAAGATAATCTGCCTTCAAAGTTGCAAGTTAAACAATCGAGTGGTCTAATTGATTGAACACTTACAAATACTTCATAATTAAATTTGTGCCAAACTATGTGAAAAAGATTTATTTTCCGCTTCCCCAAACTGTTTCTCTCTCATTTTTGCGTGCATGTGTGAACTGAATCTTTGGGAACTCCTTCCAGTTGATGCATCATTGAGGTGGTTAAACACATTGCATTATGGCAGTCTGTCACATCAGTGTTTCACACTGAAATACCAGACTTGACACATCACTGGAAAAGGAAGTCAGACGATCCAAAATCCAGAGTTATGCTTCTTTTGAAACTTGAGATTCTGAAGACAGAATTTTCACCTACTTAACTCAGATTGCAGGGGGGGAGAAAACAAAAAAGGAAAAAAAAGAGTTTTAAGTAATTATAATACAGCTTTTTATACATAAAAATTAATTTGTATGATAGCATCTTGATGGTCCTGCCTGTCAGTGGAAACAGTCAATGTTCTGTAAATACCTCTATTTCGGTGAACCTCTCTAAAGTAGTTATGGAAGACGATACAGGGGACAGAATCTGACTTTCCAGCAAGCAAAATACAATGCATTGTCGTATTTTTATGCAACAATGTCTTGAATTTAAGGAGCCCTAAAGCTTTCACTAGCACACAAACTCTTACCTGATCCTTTGATAATGACGGAAATTTAGCCCACAATCAACTGTCTTGAGACAATATTTCTTTCAACAGCTACATGATTTAATGTTCATATAAAAACCTGGTGTAGTTTCAGGGCTGCATCTTGCAATTCCAAAGGAAACATTGTAAGTCCACTGAAATACAAAGCTTAACTTCTAGAGTTGTGCAGAATATGCTCCATTCCAATGGTCTCAACAGCAAGGGAGGCAAAGGTGGGAAATGGCAGTTTTCCTATGTCTACGAGAAAAAAAAAAAAAGACGTCAGAGTATTTTGGTGGTGATTTCATCATGGGGAAAAAAAAGCCAAGATTATGAAGAACTGTGTTTCAATATTGTAGTGCCAAAGTGTTAGGAATAGGACCTGGAAATTTTGGGTTTTTAGCTTTAATCAGCATACAATAATGTGGATGAGTAATTAATATGGAAACAAGGGTGAAGATGGATTGCCACAGTTTGGAGGAAAAAGACTGCCATCTGGACAATATTGCCAGCTCAAGTTTATATGCAAGTCTCAGTTACTTAGTGTTTGTCTGTAACAATAGAGGATATGCAATATATTAAGTCTAACAATAAAAAGACAACGTTTATCACCCTTAATAATATCACAGAATGCTTGGTATTATTAGCTTATATTATATATGCATTGCATATATTTTTTCTATTATTTTCATCTAAAGTTTTTCAGAACTCAATTAATGATCTTTAAGCACTTTGAGGTTAACAATAACATTGCTAAATTTCTAAAATTCCAACATTTTGGCATATTTTATAGAGCTCTCACGCAAAAAATGACAGGTATTAAAATAATCTTAAATCTTCAGTGGATTCTACAGAATATCTGTTTCTTGAATACCCCATGGCATCCTAGAACCAAACGTCATGCCAGATCATTCTCTTCCTCCTTCATTCCATCTCTGAATCATCTGCAGATGATTCTTCCTCACCAGCAACAGTTTTCTTGTGATAAAGTCCTGCCTGTTACAATGTCCACCTCAGATCTCCTGAGTTTATATGATGCATTCAAGGCCTCATGGGGTTCTCTAAGATTTACACAGCTGTGGCAAACAACTTCAAAATTAACCACCTGACCTTCTCCAAAATGCTCAAAGAGCTCAAATTCCTTATTGCAGACAAAAGAAGCAAACACATTTGAAGGCCCTAGGGTCATGATGGTTTTTTAGCTGTCAGGCATAGAAATACCTCCCTCTGCTTTTTCAGAGGACTTCATTTCACCAGTGCCTTTTTATCTGCTCTCTGTATCTTCCATCTCCATAAAGCAGTCATCGCTTCCAGAAGGGCAATAAATGACCACTGAGGAAAGAGTGATCACATTTATCCAGAAGCAAAAGAGGTGCTATATTAATACCAAGGTCACAGCTGAGAGCTAGTCTCAGACTTTGCTATGAGCAGAATACCAACTACAATCTTTTATGAGCTCCCATGAAGTTGCAGATATACCTTGTATCCTAAGTTTAGTCTAATTGCTAATCCACTGCAGGATAAGGCCTAAATCTTTATAATATTAGGTGTTTTATTCTGATTTATAATTATTACAGTGAATACCTTCACTACCTTCTACCTCATCTCAGGATTCATTTTTCATGAATGAAATTCCTGGGGAAAAATGTACTTTTCCCACAGAAATTGATGTTCAAGATAGATGTTGAACTAAAGAGCAGAAAACCACTCTTGGAGTGCACCACGGAGCAGCTCTAGGGCTGTTCTGGGTACATATCTCTCCCTAGAAAATGAGAGTCTAGCAGGCAATCAGTACATACCCTTGTCAGCTTAGACATGTTCCATGTAAGCTAAAACACAGCAAATTCATACAGTGGGGCTTCATCCCTTAATGGGGACACAGTCCTTACCCAACTCTCATCGGCTCAGTAAAATAGCACCGTTTTCTTTGCCAAATTGTCTTATAAGGCCACAGCAGGGTCTGGATTTACCCATTACCACAGGGTTTAATGACCTTAAGCACAACACTGAATTACACCTCCAATTGCTATTTCCATCTGATTAAGCACTGAAAAATGCAGAAAGCTGGGTACATATATACAGCACTGGTAAACGAACTAAACACATTGACCCATAGCATGCAGTATTTAATCCTTGTTCAACACTTGATTATTTACTGAGACATTTAATGATTATTTACTGAGACATTCAGAACGGGGTTCATTACTACAAAGCTACAGAACTGAAAAAGCTGTTATGTTAAAAATAAAAATAAAAAAATAGAAAATAAAAGAAAAAAGTTTGAAGTACTTAGCAATAAACTTTTAGGAAATCTACTGGCAAAGTTATCTCAACAAGCTAGTACCTATACCAAAGGCTCACCAAAGTCATGATTGTACAAATTAACCACTCAGGAATGAGAAAAATGGGTTCAAAGATTGGCTCTTGGCCACAACCTAAAGCAAAATAAATGCAAACCTCACAGAACTCAATTTGCAAAATAATTATCAATTTTACCATTGTGGCATAACTGTCTGCAATTCATCCAAATGATCATCAATTAGTCTAGAAGTTTATCTAAAGTGGGCATCAAAGTCATTATGAGATTCAGTGAAAGGTAAGGTATGAATTTGAACAATATCATTATTTTTAAATTATTAAAATAGAGCGTTGAGATATAATAAGAACCAGAGCTAAAAGTCGAATGACAGCTTTTTTTTTTGTTTTGTTTTAAGCTTTCATGTTGACCTCTGCTCTACACAAACTTAAATCTGTTTTACATCAGAAGCTGCAGGGACAGAAGAGTACATGGGAAAAGAACATGTCTGGGAGCTTAGAGAGAATCGGCTAAATTTTTTGAGCTCCATTGGGACTGATGACATAACTAAAAAGCAATAAACAGCAGGTGAGAGGAAGGATTTAAATATAAATAAGGACACTTTGAAGCCATAAGTTTTATTGGTCACACTCACATTTGCTAATCAAAGAAAAATATGAAGAAACAATCCAAAAGCCATAAAATACCAAACAGGGAAAGAAAAGAGTAAAGGCATGGAATCATGTTGATAAATATTCCCTGGACTACAAAAATCAACTAAATACCTTATTTTTTTAATTAAAAATCACTGAATTATTTAAGGATATCTGACTGAATTAAATATTGAAGACACATCAAGATCTGCCTAGCGGTGTGATTAGTGCTTTATATAGTTATTAAGATCTGCCCATTTGGACATTAGTTCAACCTCCAATTAGGCAAGTTATTAGAAATTCAGTCCCACAAACAACTCAACACATGCTTACTACATGCTTTAAAACGGTTAAATGTTCTAATTCATACAATTCTTCTATTAGTAAGAGACCAGACCTTATTTTCTTTTTTCAGCGGTCGATGTATACAAAGAAACTATGACCATTTAAAGAGCTGTGGTTTAACAAATAGCATTTGCCATTCTACTGAAGGTGCTGTTCACTCTCTTTCCATGGGATCAGAGTTCAAATAGCAGCACATTCACTCTGGAAAAAAGTGGCGGTTGCAGATAACAATCTGAAAAGCTGAAACTACTGAAACACGAGGGTTTGCAGTTAGAAAATATTTGTGTGTTTTACCAAAATGTAACCCATTACACTGCCAACTGGGAGAAATAAAAATCCAGTGGGAAAACATGAAATTAGATCAGAGCTCTTTCAAATGAAAAGAAATCCAGTCTTGCTGAACTGAAATGTGATCATTCAGATGACATTTTTATCAGCCAATTCATTTAAAACTCAATTTAATGCTATGTTAGAAACAAATATAACAAATACTAATGCCTATGTCCCACTCGGCTCACAGGAGCAGGTCAATTACCAGGTCTGAGCAAACAGTCCTCTACAGGGAACCCACAACCACACATTGTGAAAGGAGGCACAGATTCACCCCACCACCTTTAGGCAGATAGCTGAGGTACTGAAGTCTATAAAAATTGTCTTAGTGGCTGCGCAAGATGCGCATTCCTCCACTTGTCCTTAACAGTGACCAAAAAGGGATGCTTTGGAATTATAGCAAGAAAGGAGCAAACATTTAGTAACATTTACACAGAAAAGTCTGACAGCCTCCAAAAATTTGCATTTTAGACACTTCCTATTAGCAGTCCTACCTGGATATCTCGTCCGTGAACTTCTCCAGTTGCTCCCAGAAAGGATCGATAAGTGCGGCACATGGGCTCACAACAGTCATGAACTTCTGACCCTTTTTCATACCTCCTCTGCATTACTTTTTTGGCAGCCTGAAGAATATAGCCTATGTAAAGCACGTGAAATCCAAGGCGTCCAAGGCTGCTCCCCTGCTCCGTGGAGGGTGTTCAGTCACCTTCAGTTCATATTTAAGGATTCACCTTGTACGAGCCGAATCATTCTCCAATATTTCTCTTCTTTCCTAGAGGAAAGAGAGAGCCTTGAAAACCATTCTAATCTAAGATGTAATTTAGATGCCAGGCTGTTGTTTTGAAGGAGACAGATCAAATTTTACTAAATTTATCAGGTGAAGATCTGAGTGTTTCTGTTTAGTGAGATGGAGAAATTCATGCTATTAATGGTTGCTATTTTACAGTGGTTTCTTTCATTACATGAAATGAGAAAACAGAGGCAGTTCATTATGAAGATAGTGAAAGTTATACGGCAAATATCGACTGAATCCTACAAGTGCACGTGGGGAATGTAATGTATGAAAATGCAACATCAAAGAAAGATGAGCAGGGAATGGAGAGCAGAGAATCATGTAATGAGATGAGTCAGAATGAAGTCTAAGATAATTGGTCAAGGATTACAGCACTTGGGACCTGCTATCCTGCAGCAGAAATAGAAAATGGATTGAAAGAATGGGACCCAGTCATTCTGTAACCACATTACAATGACCAGAATAATTTCCTGCACTTTTCGTGTGGAGAAGCCAAGGCTCTGAACAGAGCTAGCAGTGACTGTCTCACCTGGAACAGCTCACCCTAATCTGGGACCAGACCCGACCCAACTCATTCTTTGCCCACAAGCTCTTTCTAAATATTTTTCATATTAACTCTGGGGCTAGAGAGAACTTAATAACCTGTCAGTGTGAAATTATTAACTCTCTTAATGGCAAAGACATGGAGTGAGGTTTGTGGCCCAGTATAAGTTCTTGCACTTTGTGCAGTTTTAAATAAGTCAGTTGATCAATGGTGCTCTGATGATTTATTAACGTCATGCTGCCAATGAGAACTCATGCTGAAACTTAAGATGGATCAAGCTTAATTTTAAAATCCTGAAATGAACATCGTATCTTTCAAGGACTTATAGAACTGACTGTATATTTATCATATATTAGCACAGACAGCAAAATACATGAGAGTAATAAGGAATGCATCTCTCTCCAGTTCACAGCACTAATAGCAGATTGTGTTTTATCATGTTTTCTTGCAATTCCACAAAAATGGCTTGATATCCCAGTGTCATAAACAATGCCTGTTGTGTACTAAGTACCTTTGCTTTTCAAAAAGAGAAAAAAAAACCCCTAAATCTAATTTCACTTGGATATGAGTACATAGCTTTTATTTCAATGAAAACAATCCAAATGGCATGAAGTCCTCAGTAAAGAAAACTTGAGTATTATTAAAACAGCTGAAATAAACCACTGCAAAATGTATTTTTCTTTTCTCATGATTCACAATGCCACATTGCCATAGTTAGTATCATTATTTCTAATATTTGATTCATGATTTATGCCTCATTCAGGGTGACACTTTACCCGCCCAGCATATGTATTTAGCAATTGTCTGCTACACCAAGAAAGGCTGCTGTCCTCCTTTCCCATTATATATACACATATATAAGCAGCACTGCAGGGGAAACTGGTCCATAAACAATTACCACTAAAAATAGTATGGGAGACCAAGCAGAGCTTATATTAAGAGGATATGATTACTTACACTGCCATCAACTTTGGTGTACTTTTACAGTTCAGATCTGCACCTTTAAAACACATGTATATATTAAAAAGGATTGCATGAGGATCCTGGAGCCACAGTAAGAGTTAAAATATTTATTACTACAATTTGGATTTACTCAGGCTTTCATCTGAGATGTGTACTGTTTGATAAAGATGGCTAAGTATTTTCTTCCCAGTTTCAGTCTTTAAGAACCTCAACCACAGACAGGCTGAGCTGCTTCTGAAGCTACCGGCAAGATCTTTTTATACTGCAATAAAATGCTCAGTTGAACCTTAAGGCTATGTCCACATTGGCAAATAGTGCTAGCCAGCTGACACTGAAGACCAGAAATCTACAATATAAGCAGGTTTTTTTGTTTTTATTTTTGTTTTTGGGGTTTTTTTTTTCTGTTGGACTAGCTCTTTTTTGGCCTCACAGAATGAGTGCCTGTTTGTACCTGGACTATCAGTTGTAGTCCTAGAGCACATCTTTTTACTTTTATCCAAGATTAATTCCAGCTTACATACCCAAGACAGTTTCTCAATGTGAGCAAAAGCATGAACAGTGCAGACGGTCACAAGATTTGCTTTAGAAGTGCACTCCTGATTCAAGCCAAAATGCAAAGGCAGACTCAGCCATTGCAATGTTGGCTGGACAGAACCTGATTCAAAACCCCATGGAGCCAGCAGTGACAGGAGGAGATGGGTCTTTCCAGAAGCTCCAGTAGGACCAAGTTTTGGGCCACCAGGGGCCATTGTTTGGGTGCCATGCTCCCTTGGCTATGTCCGCACAGATATGCTCTGGGTTTGTATTCTGCCTGAAAACATGCAAAACTTACTTCATATTACACATCATGTTGTACGTTAAAGCTACCCACAAGACAGGCAGTCTTCCATACAAAACAATAATCTTCAGATGACACCAACAATTTGTACTTACTTAATGTGTGCAGTGCTCTGCTGGGCTCAGCCACTCATACAGTCTGCTGAGCAGCAAGAGAAAGAGACTCCAGCTCTGTTGTGCTCTGTCAGCTTTTCTAACTGCTTCGAGAAATTAGTTCTGAGAACTTTGCTAATACACTTACATGAAAAGACAATGTATTCTCCAGCTCCTCGATAGATGTATCAGATTTTATTCACATATTGTATCCAATGAGACTGCATGCACATCCCAGGTTATTGGGGGTTTTCTATGTTTCCAGGATACAGAAGCCTATGAAGACAGCAAAATTCAGACTTCCCAATTCAGCTTCAGTGGGTTTTCATGCTTGTGTAGTGGAAATGAACGTTGAGCTATTGTTTGTCAGCAGAGAATTGCTCTATCTGTGATGCAAACAAGAACATTTTTCCACTGTTAGCTTTGCTTTGAATACACAGAAAAAGGGAAAAGAAATTTCAAGATAGAGAATGAGAGGTCAAAACTTTCCAGAAAAGATCTAGAAAAATTTCTGTCAGAATCTGGGGTTTACAGAAAAGGTGTGAGACAATAGATTCTTTTGTTTACGCTGTTTTGACTTGAGGGACTGTCCATCATGTGAATATAGCATGCCCCTGATTATTTTGGCCACAGGCAGTCTAATGTAGACCATGAGAACTCTGGCCCTGACCACTGTCCTGATATCCCAGAATTCCCAAGGGCTGGAATTTTTTTCTTGAGTGATCTACAGTGGTTTGCATGTGGATGCAAAGCTTTTTATATGGAGATCCATTCCAAACCTGGTTAAGGTACCTAGCTTACTGCGTAGACATAGCTGTTAAGGCTTTAAAAAAATAATCAAAGAATACAGAAGTATCATTTAAAAGTTGAAGAGGATTTAGTACCAAATCTCTAGTCCCTTATGCAACCAATTGTTACCTTGTACCTCATAAAATATAGCAGTTCAAGTTGATCTGCAGGCACTATAACTCGTACTTCAATTCTACTTAAATACAAAAAGTAATAAATTACAGTGAGTGATCCTTGTTTTTTAACTGGCATTCCAAGTCCATTTGCCTTTCTAATGCATTTTGAAAAAGATAAATGTTCAACACTTAAGCTGCACATAAGCTTCTTGCTTCTTTATATTATTTCCTATAAATAAAAATATAAATGCTTGCAGTCATGCAATTTGATCTTTAAATATATGGTACTATAAATCTAGTCATGATTCATTTCCCTTGAAAATAAATATGACCTTTTCTTTTAAGACACAGGACAAAAAGGTACTTTCTTAAGGACATAAACACCTAACAATCGAATAGCCACTTAGCTGGAAAAGTAAAAACGTTGCTTTTGGGCATGGGTATTGCCTGGATACATGCTCTCCATGCCAAGCAGGAAGCAAGCTCTTAGAGAAGGAACTCTGGGACAGAACAGTGTTTTCTCAGCCCAGAGTGCCACACCAGCATCAGCTGGTACCTTGTGTTTATTTCAGGCATATTTGCACTCTACATCTTTCCTTGTGTTTTCTTGCCATTCTTATGCATATTCCTGTAGCTTTTCTTGTCTTCTGCATTTACCTTTTCTATCACACTAACATCAAATCTCCATTTCTTATGTGACAGTGTCTCTGCTATCTTGCAAATCAGCCCCCCTTAAGTTGACTCTTACTCTCTTCACAGTGGCAGTCTTCTCAGTCAGCGTGCCCTTTTATCTCTAAGACTGTTATTTTCTGTAGTAAACCCCAAGAGAAACTACAAATTTCCTAGATATGCCCCAGGAAAGGTCTCTGGTATCTCTGTGTTTTTTTTTTTTCTATATACCATAGTATGTGGCTGCCACAATACTGGTATATATGCCAGGGAGTCACTGCATCACAGGAAATCCCTCAAGGAAATTCCGTAAAATTCCTTATTTTCTCCTCTGTAACATTAAAATGACATAAGCTCTTTGAGTTTAGACATTGCTACTTGCCTGTCACTGTAGACAAGATCATCTAAGTATTTAAAAACGTTAACACCAGTTGTTGTCTAAGCACTCTCATACAGAGATGTTTACTTTCCACACATAGGGGTGTCTGAGCCAAAAGTCAAACACTGAAAAAGACAGGAAAGGATTTTTTATGAACAGGATCAAACAGATGTTATATAGAGGAATGTCTGTATTCTGTTCCAGTTACTTGCTCTATTTTGAACTTATGTCCTCTGCCTTGCAATTGAAACTATTCCCTTTAACTGAAGTTGCCAAAATATAGTCTTCATCAACATTGATTCAAGACATCATCATCTAAAACAAGGTGATAAAGCTGGTATTTATATCTATCAGGGGACTGACTACAGATGATGGCAATGACCATCTCAAAAGGTGTAATTCTCTGCCACAGTGTATATCAGTATTTTTCTTAATTATTTCTGACATTTTACCTATTACTCCAAGGACTTTCTCAGAGGGTGGAAATAAAGGGGAAAAATGGTTTTTGTGCTACAGATGAAGAAATACATCTTCTGTAAGTAATTCCCAGAAGAAATCTTGGAAATCTTATGGGGTCAGAAAAAAGGCAAGAAAGTAGCATTTTTCACCCTTGCTGAATTGGTCATCTAAACTTACAGTAGCACTGAAGCTGAGTGACTTATCTGACACACCTTAGGCAAGAAGAAAAGTGAGGATAAAGAAGTACAGAGGAAAAAAAGAAAGCATAGTGAAAGTAAGTATCATCTAGAAAGCTGCCTAAAGATTTTGATCTTCCAGCTACTTATCTCCTGTTTCCCCACAGTCCTTTCACTTCTGTTATTAGAAATCACACATAGCAAAAATGAAGAACCGTAGAGATGAGGTTATGGCAAGGATAAAAGTTTGCCAAGTTTAGGACCAACAAATAATGTCTGAGAGCGGCTAGGAGAAAAATTTTCCATTTGAAGACCTGTACGGATGCAATAAGAGTGGCCAACAATCACCTTTTACAGAGAATACTAAAGTAGGATGCGTGACAGGCAGCCCACAAGACCAAAAGACGCCTTGAAATGAGCATGTGAAAGAGCTTGTTACAAGTCACCATATTTGATGCAGGATGGACAACTGGGTTACAAAGAGCTACTCAAAATATAGCCCTAGAGAAATTTCAGGTACAGTTGGCTGCTCAGCTTAATGACACCATTATTAAACTCAAGATAACTAAAACAGACTACAGCAGACACAAGCTTCCTGTTCTTATCTTAAAAACCTGCAAACACTGCAGCTGTCCCGAAGCAATATACAAAGAACTCATCATCTGGTTTCCAGCCTTGGAGCTACTTTCTGTACAAGTAGTCTTCTCTCACCCCCTAAATACTCCAGCACCATGTGTTGAGGACCCACCAGTATGAGCATGGTGAGCAAAACATGAGTTTCACATAGCTATTAGACCTATTTTGCCTTGCGTTACACTGATACAACTCAAGCTAACAGTGCTCCATGGAAGTTCCTATGTATAGAAATGCATTCCTAGGTATTAACAGCATTTCTAACACAGGTCACTTTGGACATACCAGGAGCACACAAATTACTCTGTATTTAACAGAATGAAACACACATCTTTCAGATATTCACTAATCAGGTGGTTTGGCCTTAATCTATACTCAATCAGAAATTAAACCGCCTTTTTTCCTCTACTTCTAGTGTTGGATACATGGTGGCCTGCCTTTAAGAAGGCATTTACTGCCTACCTCTGAGAGATAGAAGAGGAAGGGTGAGTGATTTTCATGCTCTGGCACTCATTGTAGGCTGTTTAATTTGTCAGGACTACTAGGCCATGGTTTTGTGCTTTGACAGGTTTTTGTTATTCCTGCTAATCCCATTTCTGTTGTGTAATGTGCGTGGCAGCATCTGGTGACAACAGAATAGAACACCTAATTGTGAATGAATACAGAGCGCCCTGTTCTGCCACATTGCCTGTTGCACTATTTTTGCATTTTTATGGCTGAGGGTGGGCTTCCAGGAGCTGCAAAGCAGACAGCCCATCGTTGTAATCAAATTTGCCATTTGCATGTGTGTGTTCTCAGCAGCCTTCTTATTTCTGCGGCCCCCAGGATTCCCCGAGTTTGGCTTTCTGGCTCCCTCTTCTGAGTGGAGAGGATGATCGTACATATTTATTAAACAATCTCTCCATATTTTAACAACTAAGTCACAACACTACACTGATGGTTTTAGGTGCATTTGGATGTCATTAAAAGCAGAAGAACGTGAGGAGGGGCGATGCAGTACCTGCACAACTGTTGCTGCCCTCGCCTGTAGCATGGTTCCATTCACTTGCTGGACATAAGGATCAACAGCTGCCTCCAGATCGCCTCTCCATACGAGCACCTTTTTTTCCTGCTCCACTGCATATGATGTATCAGTGGCTCACTGACTCCAGATGCTATTCCACTTTGCCACTTGACATCTACTAGGCATAGCAAGCAAGCCTGGGAGCTATGGGCTATGGTCAACATTGACTAAGCTTAGCACCTTATAGGATAATGGCACAGTGATCATAAGGGCTTTCAAAACGCACGACTAGGATATCTATTTTTAAATAGTGGTCCTGTGGATTTTTGGGGAAAGAGTTCAGTTCAACATCTTTAAAATCTTCTGAGAACAGATTACTGATTTAATCAAGTTTATACAAATACACTCCTGGTACGGTACTGATCAGGTGACTTCACCTGAGTATAACCTAAACTGGTTCCAGCTAATGTCAGCATTGCAGCTTAATGCTGTCAGTTTCAATGAGAAGAGATGAAAAACACCCTTTTGAAGAAGCTTGTTTCACTGTTGAGGACTGGGGTGACATAGCTACCCAAAATAGTGGTAGATGAGAGCAGTATTGGATTTGACAAAATGGACCAAGGCTATTTTTTTATAGAAGACAGATATTTTCAATAGACTGATAAGCCTCTCTGACAAGAGGACTTCACATATTTTCAGTTTAGATTCTTGTCACTAACAAGCACTAGTATTGCAAAACAAGACTGACAAAAATTCACCGCCCACATCAATCTTGCAGAAATTTTCAAGAGATTAATTAAAACAAAGCTCTAAAACCCCAGCAATCTGCAGTATATGAATGACAACATCAAAAAGAAAAACTTTATGGAGGGAGTCCAGACTTTTCAATTAAAATGCAAGCTTCAATTTTCTCCTGGTAACACTTGGTACAATTTTCCTCCCAGTAAACAACACAGCTCTTCTGTATTTACCACAATAAAACAGAATCAAAACATGAAACCTGTTGGATGTAGCAACCAAAAAAAGATCTAAAGCTGGTACAAAATTTAAGAGATTACTCATGCATTTTTCTAACTCCTCTGTATTATAGGATGTTTCATTTACTAAGTTTAAAAAAGGTGGTCAAATAATACAGTAAATATGAAAGCTGTTTCAGGACTGAAGCATGAAGCAGCATACAGTTGACATATGAAACATCAGATCTTGTCTTATGTTTTCTCTTATCTGCTACAGTTCAATTCTAAACTGAGTTCTAAGGAAAAATAAGATAGTGTGAAAGCAAAAATATTTATGTACATTATGCATACAAAATAGACAACCAAGGGAGAAATGTTCCTTCTTATCAAAGACTTGTATTAGATGTATCCTTCTTCTAAGCATCTGCGGACAAGTTCCCCAGAAAAGATGCCTTTCATCAACTATGGGAGCTGTTATTCGTTATCATCATCTGTTTATAATCAATGAGAACAGTTGGATGCTCAGCACTCTTGAAAATTGAACCATTTATTTAGGTCAGTAGTTTTTAACCTTTCTCTATTTGTGGACTCTTAAGCATTTTCCAGTGGATATGAGGTGCTGTTGGAAATTTTGCTCATGTAGATAGCTGACACTTTCTTTGGCACTTAAAACAAACTATCTAGAATTTATCCCTTCTCCTTTCATCCCTTATGAAAATATCCTCAGACTCCAAGCTGAAAAAAACCCAAACCACATTAGTCAAACATATACATTTTTTGACTAAATTAATAAACGAAGGCTAACCGAATCACAGTGTTTTCAAGCACCTTGATAAACTATGCAAGTAAAATTTTATGTAAAAATTCTATGCTATCTTGATTACAACACAGGGAAGGTGCCATTCTGCAGACATTCCTCTCTGCTGGCACAAGCAGTTGCTGCTCTTACTTAGCCCTCCCAGTTCCATCCTGTCCCTGGCTGTTGTGAACTGGCCTCCCTCATGTGTAAGCCCAAGTTTCTCCTTTAATCAATAAATTGTTCTGAGAGTGATCATGTTGGGACAGGCATCTTTTACTCAAAATGCTACCAAAAATTATTGTACTCCAACAGCATTGCTTGTGCTACAATTGTCAAGAAAAAGTTGAATGTGGTTCTGAACAGAGGGCAAAGAGTAGGGAAAAGCAAGCGATGGCAGGAACACCCTAAATTACATCCTAACAACAAAAATTAAAATGTCTTGGTTACCTCCAGTATTTGATTTTATATTCCCGGGCATATATTAGAACCAATGCAGGACAGACTGGGGCTACCTTGGGGAGGAGCTCTGGCTGAGGTATGACCCTACTTAACTTCAGAAGGTACCTTCCACCATCACTGGTGATGAATAGCAGAAGAAACTGTTCCTGGCACCTGGAATTGTTTTGCTCACACACAGTGTTGTGTCAAAGGAGACTTGCTATGACAAATCCAACCACTTATGATGACACTCTGAGTGGAAATTTGTTTGTAAAAACCTTAAAATATTCCTAATGTAATTTTATTGTTTATTATAATTATTATCGATCTGGGATATACAGTGATTACATACATTTGATCGTATCTCCATTAGCCTACTGTACTGCAGACGTATTTGTACAGCCAACGCACCCAACATTGAAGGAGCTGCATTTAACAGAGCAGGCTCTTAAGTTTCCAAAGCAGCTCAACCTCTGGCCTCAGCCTAAGCAACCAAGCAGTGTGCCTGGGTCAGCCCCGGGGTGGCTTTGGTAATCCCTTATGCAAGCCCTCTGGGAAGTGCTCTGAACCAACAAACTCATTTCACATGTTGGAAGCCACCGAATAACTGACAAAATAATTCAACAAAGTAACTGCTGAAAAGTTGCCTAAAATAAAAGCAGTGGGTTGGGGGGGGTGAGAGGAGGCGGGAAGACCCCTCTTCGTTTCAATGAAAAAAACTTTAGGCCTGACTACTGTAGTTAAATTAAATCTATTTGCTTTTTACAGAGTTCAAATAGATGCTTTTTAATTATTGCTAATTGTTTAAGATATTGTTGTATGCCCCTGAAGATTTAAACTGAATAAATTGAATTCCTTTAAAATCTCCTTCAGCTACAGGCAATACAGTAAGAAGCCCCATAGGTATGGCAGTAAAAATAACCATAAAGACATAAGCATTTAAATGAGGAGAGCATGGAATACTTCCCACTAGACCTCAAAANGAAAGAAAGAAAAAAAAAGCTATGTGTTTTGGAGACACAAGAACCAAACCATGAAACACACAGTTGAAACATTTAGGATGACTATGAAAAAGGTCTATGTTCACTTGTTAAGGAATGCGCTAAGGCAGACTAAAGCATATGAATGGCCCTTTCACAGGTCACAGATTCTATTCAGTTCTTGGACATTGTTATTATCCGACAGAAATAGATGGGCCTAATTAATATTCTGAACATACCTGAGAGAACATTCTTAAGGAAATCATCCTCTGGTGGTTTAGGTTTGTGGTGTTTTGGGGGTTTTGGTTTTTTGTTGGGGTTCATGCATGCTGTGTGCTTTTGGTTTTGTTTTTAACAAACAGCAGACATTACAACTAGCATCTGGTTAAAAAACTATCAACATAATTTTATTGTTAAAAGTTTAATAAAGAGTCTACTTCTGAATATATTTGTTTATGCAAAGACTTGATTTTATTTTTAATTTTAGTAAACAGTTTTGCCATGTAGATTAAAGCCGAACTGCACAGTCATTTTGCAAGTAATTATATTCTTGGCACTTTTCTGAACATAATATAACAATTACCACAGCAACTGCATTTTTATCAGAGCACTCCAAGCATGCAGCAGGTTAATATCAGTGTTCAGCAACTTCAGATAATATTTCTAAGATGCTAACGTTTAGCAAGTTTCAAATGAGCAAACAGCTTCTGATACGAACTGAGTTCTGGTCTTTTAAGATAATGCGGTTATATGGGCCCTGATCTTATATGTAGTTAGGCTACTGTTCCCCCTACAAAATCCTGTTAAACTTGGTGGGAGCCTGTGCAAGCAAATCCAAATGCAGGGCCAGCTTCACGGCAAGAATGATGGACTCTGATTACAAAGTTAACTTTCCAAGGGGCATAACGCACTGCACAGATCTCGGCTCTGCCACTGCCTCATGTTGGGTGAACCTTCCTCTCATACAGCTTTCCCATTTACGTTGTACCCTTTGGAAAGCATGAGCTATCACCTGCCTGATACTGCCCTAAAATTATGTTATTAATCTAATCTACACTGGATTTTAAAGATACTCAGTTTAGTTTCAGTTATCTGACTCCTGCTGGGAAATTTCAAAAAGAGTAACCTCATTTTTTTGAGGCTCGGTTCCCCTCACAGCTGACCCTTGCAGAGTTTTGCTGTTGACTTTGCAGAAAGTAGACATGGGCCCAGAAAATGGATAATCACCCAAAGTCTCCCGAGCTGCATCACTGCTTTTCAAATGCAGGACACTGCTTCAATACAGCGACTTGTTGTTCTCATCTTAAGTGTCTGGATGGCATACAAATATAGATAAAAGTAGATGACTAATTATCACATCTATTCTCAAGGCATGCATGGAGGGAGGCAGTAAAGAGGAGGGGAAGTTTGTGGGTTACTCCCACACATAAATCCTCTATGTGTCAGTGGGTGAATAGACACTACTTTAAGCTATTGTGCAAGCTGAAACAGAGAAGAAACTATATTAGAAAGGCAAATATCAAAATACATCACTACTAAAATGCCTTCAGGTAATCAAGTAATTCAGTCCCGTAGTACACCCAGAAACAGGAGTCAAGTGTTTGTACTGAAACTTTAACATGGCATATGTGGAAAAAAAATGCCATTGAAATAAGTAGACCTATTCATTTCAGAGACAGTGAAAAAGAGACGAACTTTCTTTGTCTTGCCACTTTAGAGCCCCTTGATAGCATTTTCCTTTTTTATTGTCTTTTAGATATAGATGCCCCTCTGCTTAACTATCACCAAAGCTACTAGTAACAAATACCTAAATATAAAACAGATGTGTAAGTGCATCTTGGGATAAATACATTATGGACAATTAACTGTCATCATACCCCTCAATTACATTTTCACCCGCTCCTGTAGTGTACACCTGTGGCTTGTTAGTAATGCAATAAGTGTTGTAAAGCAACTCTAAGGTTCAAAGGTAGCTCTGCAAAAATCTGTTTTCCTCTTTTCTTAAACGTGCATTACATAAACGTGAAAACAGAGAGGCAAACACAAGAAAAAAAAAAACAAAACACTATCTTTTCTCTTACCAGCTGGCACTGTTGATGAAGTGAAAATTTTCCATTTTCCTGTTACATCGCATAGGAAAAACCATTTGAATGGAATATTGGGCCTGATTCTCATTTCAATAATGTAGGAATTAACCCAGAGAAACAGCAACTGAAATTCACTTTGGCACACTTTGTAATACTACTTTAAATGCCACATTTTCAGCTCTGAAGGGATGATATAATAATCACAAACACTATTTAGAAAATTTTATAATCCACATCATTTTTAGTCAAAATTAAAACAACTTTTTAGAAGCACAACTAAAAACGATACATATCTAGGCTACTGTATAATTAAGTCTGCAGCTTTGCAAAATGGATATTTGTATAAGTTAAAGTAGCTATTGGATATCCTTACTATAATCACACTTAAATCCATAATAGTTCATGGAAGGATTATTTGTTATTAAATATGTGAGTGGCATAATTCAGTAAGCTCTGTATATGACATTGATGGAACGCCTGTAAAGAAAAATATTAAGCAAAAATATACTGTACAAATGGTCTTATAATTGTAGCTGGAGGCAAATCCAGCACAGAAATATCCCTCTTTTTAAATATCCCAATAGCATTAACACACTTGTGTTACGGCTATGTTTGTTTATCTATTAGTCTGATATTGTTGACATTAATTTTTTTTTTTTATTCCTATCCTGCATTTTTCCAACCTTAGTTACTACCTCCTTCTGTGAATACCTCTGAACCACTTCACTCCTTGTTCAGGGAGGGAAGAAACATACACTGTTAGAAGCTTTCCTGAGCTTCACCATGAACAGCTGGCTGATTTTTGCAGAGCTGACATTGACAGCTCCACCGACTTCTGTGCACCGTTTTACCAATATAGAAGGAATCTCCCCAGAATCTTTCATGCTGGAGTCCGGACATACCACTCTCCATGAGGCTGAAGCACCCTGGCTGGGATATCTGCCCCTGCCTACTACTCCTGTTGCAGGCTCCACCTGTGCCCCCACTGCTGCCGTCCCTTCTGGATGGTGCATCCAGCAAATCCCATGCCCAGCCACGGTCCACTGAGTGAAATTGCTCTCACACAATTACCTTATCGACCAGAAGAAAGAAATATCATCATTCTTTCAAATATGATCAAGACTTTCTGCATAGACAGCGCGTAAGCGGTCATACCTTTGGTAGGATTTATCAGCTGTGTTGTCACTGCTTTCCATTCTCGGTACTGATGGGTTGAATCAGCTGAGTAAAGCTAATCTAATTCCTGGAGAGGGATTTCTTGTCTGGTCAGGGGCAGAGAGAAGTTTACCTGCTCACCAATAAATTTCAGCAGGGGTCCTTTTTTTCCCTTTTTCATTTTGACCAAAGAAAGCCTTTTCAAGTCTTCACATAGCTTTTCTCGTTTATATATGTAAAAGTCAACAACGTCATCAGTATTACAAGCAGTGGTGCCAGCTGACGCTTCTGCAGCTTTTGGTAGCTTCCTTTAATTGTGTTGTTTGTTCTTGGCTTCTCTTTTAAATGGTCTGTGAAGCCAAGTCGAAGGACAGGACACTGAGGTATTCACAGATAACACTCAGGAGCTGCATTTTCTTCTGTGTCCTGAGGGATTTACCCGAGAGACACTGAGAGTCTGGATGGTGGCCTGCACAATTAATGAAAAATATTACAGGTGTTTATTTGTAGGTGAAAATTGAATATGCCTGGCTTCACCAACAGTGACTCAGGGATTGTTAAACGGCAACAATTTAAACTTGTTCAAGCAGCCCTGCAAGGAACTGGGCTAGCTGGCTAAATGATAACAGCCACTGACCAGCCAGTTTAAACTGTGATGAGTTATATCTTTACCAAATCCATGCTCTGCAAAGAGTTTAATCTCAGTTGGATGACACAAAGTCAAATGATAAATTGCCTTGCTTAACAGTGACTGTCAGCTAACTTACCTTTTTGCAACCACACGTAAAAAAAGTATCATAAAGCAGACACTAAGTGGGTAGAAGAAAGACCAAAAGAGACTTAAACACAAATACACAAATATTTGGAAAACGTTAGCATTAACTATGGGGAAAATGCTTGGCAGAAATATGAAAAGAAAGAATTGTCAAATTCAGGAAAACTTTTCTGGTACATGCTGTATGCACATCCTCTGATGTTTAGGTGCCTCACTGCATTTATAAGAAAACTATGGAGGACCAAAGAGCAGAAAATTGCCTTCCAAGGAATGATCCTGCAGGATCCAGGAATTGGACTGCGTCATCTAATGGGACACTCTCATTTCTAGCAATTTTTTCCTTGAAAGAGTTTTGTTACTTTTGCTAAAATCTGGCTCCATTTAAAAAAATAAATAAAAAAGAAGTGTCTGTTCTTCCTGTCTCAGATCTTTTAAAAAATTATTATTATTAGAAAATTTATGAAAAAAGTATTAAAAAAACCAAAAACGCCTTCAGACATTGGACTGCAGTATCTGAATTGCAATGCTTCAGAATTCTAACTAATGATGATAGGAAACACCCCAATGTCTATTGTCTAAGCACTTCTATTGACTAGCCAGGGCAAAATTAGTATCAATGGCATTTACATTGTTCTATAAATGGCCTGAGCAAAATCTCATAACAAATCTGCAGTGTGGTTGGAACTCATCCGTTGTTTGCACTTCCTACTTTGCAGATGAGACAGTCTCAAAAGACAGGGTAGGCTGAAGACTGGTTGGACAACTCTATAAGTGAAATCTCAAGACTCTTGTCATTCTAGCTGTCTAAATTACTTAAACAGGACTCAGAGGGATTTAAAGGGGAGAAACGACATGACAAACAATTATATTCTAACACACTATTTATAACAATGCCCTTTCAGATTATTGTTCCACTCAGACTGACACATTACTGTAATCCCAGGGATGAATCAAGGGACTTAGAGTTAGATCATGCACAGCTTGTAGGCATAAAAAAAATACGAATAAAGAACTGACATTCAGGAAATATAGAGCGACTCAAGGATAAATTCTGCTGGGATGCGCTTAATTTATCAATGTCAATAACAACGGTGAACACATCGCAAGAATACATGCATATTAATTGAAAATAACTCAGATTAAATCACTGCAGTTTGACATTTTGAGATAGGCACTTTATCTTTTCAAGAAAGAGAGCACTATAAAATCTTTAATCTGAAAACACATCTTAATTGCATGTTATCACCTCCTAATTGCTTCTATATTATATTAAACATTTTGCTAATTACTAGCCTGATCATGGTGTAAATAGCTTGAGGCTAGAGCTCATAACCAGCTGAAGACAACTGGGCACAATGAGGGCCACAAAGAAGTTTATCACTTCGGTGTATTATCACGGACTTCCATCATTATCAGTGTCTATCACTCTTTATCTCCGCTTCCCTTGTGAGATAAAGAAGTGAGGCAATAATGTAGATCAGAGGTTGGGTTGCATTTCAGTTAATCCATCTATTTCTAGCTCTAGATTTCTAATATTCCCTGGGGACAAAAGTTGTCTGCCTACTGCTGTCACTAATCTACTGCTTGAAGACTGAGGCCAGAATGCTATTTGCTCTACCACAAGGCTGGGTAATGGAGGTGCTCCTGGACAGCTGGAAGTGCGCGCTGCATCTGAAACCAAAGGACGTGGATGAAATGCATTGCTGTGAGCAATCTACCCACTTAGCTTCAGACCCCGAGTAATACACAGATGATACGTAGGGAGTGTCTGAGGCAGCAGCTTGTGAATTCATCAGGAAAGAAAATTATTTATGTATAGGCAATAAAAATGCTCATACAAAACTGCCAGGTGACCCAGCAATGCAGGCAGCTGTTCGGGCAGCAAATAATAATTTAGGTAGAGTAATCATTTAGACAATTACTTGTACCTGAAATAAGCGAACCAAACCAGTATTTTTAGGGTTGTGGGTTTGTTGGTTTTTTTTTTCAAAAAAAACCAAACGCAAACCATAACCCCAAACAATTTAAACTATTTTATCCAAAATCACATAAAGGAATTAAGTGACTTTGTGGGTTCCAAACTGCAAGGTAAATCAAAGCTTTATAAAACATGACTTGCATTTCCCAAAGAAACAAAGCTTATGCAGGAGCAAATCTGGTAAAACAGCTTTTCTCACTGTCCCCCCAGCAGAACATAAGTTTAGCCAGTGCAAGGAGGAGGTGGTGACGTGGTCTATGAATTTTGCTCTCTGTGTTTAGACTTTGACTACCACCACTTTGTCAGGGATTGCTGTAAAATGCCAGAGGCTCAAGTTTGTCTCTATTAATAAAAGCTTACTTTTTTATCTGCCTTTGCACTGTGGCAGCAGCAAAGGATCTGTATCTGGAGCTTAATTTACTAGATGGAAAAACCTCACAAATTTTACTGAGCAGAAAGTTTACAAGCTGGGCAGAAAGAAAACAGACTGAAAAGGAGGCAATAAGAAATGTGGATGAATTTAGGTCTGAGTCATGGGATGCAAAAGCAAAGCATTCTCAGCTCCAAACTATTTTTCTATTGGAAGACCATGTTTCATGAAATTGTACAAAATCAATTATCAGAAAGAAATGCTTGAGTCTGCAGAAACCTTCTACCCTCCCCACAGGGACTTACTCCTTGGTGGTGAGACAAGGGACCCTTTCTCCAGTGAGACATTGTTTTGCCCTTCCCTTCTAGATCTCCAGTCTCACACCTCCTGGACTCAGCTATGGGTCTTTTTTTTTTTTTTTTTTTTTCCCCACTCCAAGGGCTTATATCACTCTTTACCTAAATACCTGTTTTTCAGGGGCATCATTAAATAAGCTAGAGAAGTGCAGTGAAATAAGAAGTGCTAACGCTGGCCCTTAGTACTATCTGTGTCCCACTCATGCCTGCTGCCGCATGCTCTGCCCACCTCTGGGATCCATCTCTCTTCTCCCCTGTGGCTGGTGGGACCCTCTGGGCCACCCCATCTCCGTACCACTCTCCCATGGCAGCGAGATCCCTTTGGTGACTTGAGCTTCAGTGTGACATTGACAGAAATCTGGTGCTATGAAAGACTTCAGAAACTGGGCTCTTTGTCAAAATTTCTTTGCTGTGAGCAGGCAGAGGAATGAAATACAGCACAGCTAAACTGAAAGAAGCAATGATGCACAGCTGTTTTTTAGGTAAGACATTTTTAGGGAATATATTCTGTCTTTTAATGAGCCCACAGCAGAAGGCCCTGGATTTATCTCAGCTGCCAGAATCATCTCACTCTTTCAGGTTCTTATTATCTTTCTTTATTTCCTTCCCTCTTTGTTTCTACGTTATGTCTGTTTAAAGCGTCTCAGCCCTTTCTTCAGCTCCTAAGCAGTCTTTACAGGTGCCTGTGTTCTCCCCAAGAATTCCTTAATTTGCCGTCTCTGCTCCCTCTTACAGTTGTGGGAAAGTATGCTGTGTTCTCACTTTCCTTTGTATCCGAAGCGAGGAGAGGGAGACATTTCCCAGTGGAATAAATATTCTGCCATGACAGGTTGGTGCAAGGAAGGGCCCCCTATCTGGTGGTAAGTGATTTCAAGAACACCTTGTATTTAAGCAGGGGTGCACACAGCTTAAAGGAAAGCCTGTACCCCATAAACACATGATGACTCTTCCACGGGCTTATTTCTACGGTTGTATTTTAAGCACATGCTACAGATGAGTTTTATGATATTTGCTTGTTTGTGTTTTCTCCTCTGTATTCACATCTATTATCTTCACAGCCACTAATTCTTGATATAAATGATGCTAAGCAGTAAAGTGTGGTCCATTAACTTGATTTTTAAAAGTATCTAAAATTTACGCAGTGATTTAAATAATAATATAAATTATATTAAGTATGTGCAGCACCAGAGGGTACGGCCTCCTAAACAGAATGAATTTCTCCTTGGAGAGCACTGATTAGTTCATTTTTCCTAATGAATCTTTTGTTATAGTCAGAAGTTCCTTCTTTTCCCCTCACTGTCTCACTTATGAAGCATGCATATGTATATATGTATGTTCCATTTATATATTTGATAGCTAGATTAAGTAATATCCTACTTCACCTCCAGAAAGGGCACAGCACTTCTCAAGGAGGCAGCTGCATTTTCTAGATGGGGGAAACTGAGGCCAAGGCAGCCCATCCTTGACCTGGTCCATGTATGGGCCAGCCACCTCCAAACACGTAATCTGCTGCTAAAATAGAGTCAGCAGAAAAGTGGATGAATACTGCTGTTTCTCTCATCGAAATTTACTGTTGAGGCCAATTAGAAGGTGTTACCCATTAAGACCGATGTAGCTATTATTGCTCACGCTCTGTCAAAAAAGTGCACCAGATGGCTTTGCACTGCTTTCTCCAGCATCTAGCAACGCCCCTCTGCTCCCTCTCTGCCTCACTCCCCGTATTCACACCGTTCCTCCCCAGGGCAGGGTGAAGGAGAGAGAAGTCCCCCCATTCCCTCACACGTGCTTTACGTGCTCCTAGAAGACAGGCTGCCATCTGGCCTAATGAGCTTTGAAGCAAACTGCCTTTAAGATAACTTTCCTTTACCTGCAGTGACACTCCTTTGGTGGTTGTTTACCAGCACCCTGGTCATTTAAGCTGTGGTTTAAGATGCATCATGGTTGTTGGGTTTTTTCCCTAGAAATATCAGTGTAGGTAGTGCTTTCCAATAAGTGGACATTAATTCATGCTAAATTACAGTGGGATTCCCAAGAAATTACATATTACATCCACATGAATACTGAAAGAAATCATTATGATTAATGGTATAATTTATATGTGCATGTTGATGAAAGAATCGTAATCTAGAGTAAATTAGTAGAGATTTATGTACTAATAATTTTCTTGTGCTCTAAGGTCCAGATGAAAACCAACTAAGTGATGTTGCATTGACAGCCAGTTCATACTAGCATATCTTAAAGGGATAGTACAATAGTATCAAATAAACAATTTCTAATGCATATTAATTCCCTTTGACCTTTGTTTTTCCTCCAGAATCTATATTTATGGCATTGCTAGGAATAAGTTTTCATCCTTTTCATCTTCATCTATGTGCCAAGGAATTACCATGGATAAGATGAACAAAAACATTTAAACATAAAATAACTGACTTTTAAGAGAGGAAAGTAAATGAACTGACCTGCTCAATCCATGTGCTTCTGAGTGTGTGAAGGCCGTGTGGCTGCATGCAGTGTAGAAGAATTTCATGCCTTTCTAGACAGCTCGTGCAGTTCTTCCTAAAGCCCACGGTGCCACAGGTCAGTGCCAGGGAGAGCCGTGACAGCACTCTATGCATACTCTATACACATCATCCATGGTGCTGCGGACAGCCCCAACCCACCCCATTTCCTCACTGGCTACCACAAATGGACAGGCTATTATCTTAAATGCAGGCTTTACTGCTTGCTGCAGGTAATTCAATTGTGGCTTTTGAGGAGCACAGAGGCCATGAACAGAATTCACGCTTGCTCATCCATAGAGGAAAACACCAGCAGAAGCACCTTTGTTATTGACAATATTTTTTGAAGTGCTTATGGCTTAAGCTGAAGCACGTTGAAGCTGAGGGTGGTGTAGGCCTTTTCAAAACTCAATGTGTGTTGCGGAGACCATGTACCAGTGTCACACAGTCACCTTGTGGGGTTTGAAATGGCAGTTGATGGTAAACATGCGAAGTGAAGTGCATTACTTAATATTCCGAAGAGATGGTTGTGAATAGTTTTACATTAATCACTACAGCAAATGTTTATAAAATGCATCTCTGTGTATAATCACTAACTGATCTTACCTCTGAAATTCTTATGAGAAATAGAAAGTGGAAGGTAGGTAAAATTGTCTATTCCAATTGATTTTTAAAAACAAGGATAAGTCGCTGACCTAGCAAAATTTGCAATAATATTTTCCTAAGGTGCTCTTAGTATATCATGTTTTCAAATATTTTTTAAAGAAAGGGTATAAGCTAGTCAAAATAGTCTCATGTTTTTGTAATAAGCTACTTTATCAATCTACAGCAACTCAGATAGGACTCCTCCCCAAGGAGTTCAGAGCCCAAATTGTTTGCAATTTCCATGAAGAAAACGTCCCCTGAGCTATGTGTCCGACACTGTAGTGATGTGAGCCAACTGTAGCCCTACTACTGTACATTAGTAATTTAAACAAGATCCAGAATGTTTTTCCCTGTGTTGTCCCCTTCCCTTTTTAAGTTAGGTATTTTAACTTTCTGCTGCTGGGGACATAATTTCTTAGCAGCACAAAATTGAATATTAGAAGCAGTGTTTTAAATTTTATACAAGCTTGGATATATTTGCTTCTAACAAAGCCTGTTGGAGGATTAACTCTCTTCTACAGAGAGCCCACTGTCAATCTGCGAAGGGGAAATTACTAATAACAAATTTCTAATGACAACCAGCCCGTGTCTATGCATTTTACCTAGCTACTATTTATGGAACCTGTTGCCACCACTATCCATTATGCAGAATACCAAACTAATTTTCAAAATCCTTGCTTAAACCTTAATTCAAGGGAAAGACCTCTTGATCTTACAAAAGGCATTATTGCCGGAGATTAAACTGCTTGATGCTATGTATTGTTCTAGCTGTAGTCAAGAGGGAATATTAATTGAGATGTTCCATGGATTACAGTGTGTATTCCACAGTGGTTCACATGTTTCCTGGTGGTCTTTCCAACAGGAATAGCACAAATGAGGGGAATAAGACGGATAATTTTGAACCTTGGTTGTTAAGCCATTGTTCTGTTGTGCACAAAAGGTAATGCTTGGTTGATTTGCTTTATTTCTGAGCTGTTCTGATTTTTTCCCTGTGCACCTAATCTCTGCCACTTCCTCTGTGAGTCATCAGCAGCTGGACCCAGTGAAACCACAGGAACTAGCTCCTGGTAAAGAGCTCTAATGGTGCTATTACTCAAGTTCAATTCTCTTTAAGCCTAGTAAAGAAGCATCATGAGTCATATGGTACAGACAAGAGTTCTTTTGCATTTGCTTCTTTAGGAAAATCAAAACCCATGCTTTGCTTTTTTCAGAGTGATTACAATGGGTGTCTCCTATACCTATCTCTCTCTGCCTGTCTTCAGCAGCAAGGATGAAATGTCATTTTGCTTTCAATTCCTCATTACTTTTTCTTGTACTTACCAGTTGTTCTGCCTACCGTTTAAAGAAAGTTCTTAAAAATAAAACAAAACAAAAACTCACAGCCATTTAGCTCTCTCCTTTCTGCTCGTTTTCATTGCACACAAGTGCAATGTGATTCACACCTCCGATTCAGCTGATTTGATTAGTTGTTGCTGCCATACACCTGCTGCTGTCACGGCAGTAGTCTGTATTTGCAGCATACATTCCTGCTGTCTGACAGAACAGGTGGATATTGTATAGTAGATTGAAAAGAATGGTTTGAATGGTAATTGTTCCGCATCCCTGCTTACACAAACTCAGGAAAAGTTTGGTCTATAAAATGAGTCATATGATTTTCTTTCAGTAACTAGGGTGGTCAGACACCTTATTTTAAGCTAAAGCCAAATTTTTAACTGCAGAAGACAATATCCTCATCAGATGAACTCTACAGTGAGATAGCTGGAAATTTTCCATAAGCTTTATTGATTTCTGATTCTCAGGCATTTCTATGCAAGACAATTTGAAGACTTCAGAAAGCTCTGGGGGTTCTCTTTGACTCTTGGTAGGAGTTTCTTTCCTCTCCTTCAATTAAAACAAGTAATTCGTAACATTTAAAAATGGTCCTTATTAAAAGAATGTCTCATAGTTATTACCCTCTCAGACTAGCGTTTTGCCTTCTGATGTAGTCTTGCATGCTGGTTGTAGGAACTTTACCGAATTGTAATGTAATGCTGCTCAGGGACTGTGACAGCCTGTAACATTGGGCATCAGAAAAAGAAACGGGGTTTATTTTTCAGCTTATTGGAGAGAACTGTATCACAGGTGAAAAAGATCCTCTTGCAAGTGGAGGGGTACCTCTGAACATAGAAGTCTTTGAATTATCTTTAAAACATGAAACAAGGAAACCCTGAAATCCCATATGCTTCCCGAGTCAAAAACACGTCAGCAAAAAACTGAGGGACAGTACAAGTAGCATTTAACTGGTGGTAAGAACTGGGGAAAGCAAACACACGAAATACCAAACTTCCTAAAGAGAGGGACAATGAACATATAGCCTCTAAATCAGACCCTTTATTTATTAGCACAGTTGTATTTAAACAGATTAAGAGCTACAACACAGGCATTCCCAAGTTCACAAGTGGTAGGGAAATGTCTGCATTGTGACATGTGAGCCCGTGTAGAGCTGCAGGCGCAGGCTCTGGTCACTGCTGTTCCTGATGGCAGTACATGGCACGAAAAAGTTTTAAAACTGTAATCCTAAGAGATGAGCAGTTTTCCCTTTCATACAAGGTACTCATTTTTAGGCAAGAAGTGTGTCTCATCTGAAGTACACACACGATTCCTCCGGTTTGAACAAAACCTCATGTTTTGATGTTTTCATAAGATAAATGCAATCTAAATACCAACTTACCAGCAGTGCCAAGATTTAGAATTGATTACTTCTGCCTAAACACAGATAGTGCTATTTCTCTTGAGGTATTTCTCCAACTAGCTATTAAATTAGTGGCAGATTATAAATCACGGTTCTGTGGAAGAAAAATCCAAGAAATATTTGAGGCCAATATTGCACACATTTTTAATGTGCAATTTTTCAAATATGCACATCTGAGTTTCTGTGTTATGGAAGAATACATTTTTCTAAAAGCAGAGAAAAAGCAAAAGTAGATAAAATTTTAGGCAGACTGTGATTCTACATTTTGGAAATATCCACAAAGTTTTACGGTATCTATTTCAAATTAATATTTCATTAAAGTACTTTAATATGCAATCTTTAGAATGATTAATCTGGTACTTTTGTTCAGGTTTTACCTTGTATCTATACAGCCCGCATTAGTGTTTAAAAAGTGTGCTACTGAGGATTTTTCAACTTTCGGGTGTATAAGAAGATAGGATTGAACCAAAGATCTTTCGATTTTCATCCAGTTCTAACAGATGTATTTGATTTATAGTAGAAGCCGGTTTCATATTCTTAAAAATGTTGTAAACAATTTGCAGCTGCTTGATTTTTTCATGCCGTCATAAATATTCATGATAATTTTCCAAGATCTACAAATATAAGGTGACCTTAGACTAAAAAAAAAATCAGACTTGGGTGGTATAGAGCATTAAGTCATTGCTTTTTCACCTTTCTAAGAATTACAGGGACAGCTGCAAAGTCTGTGCGTAACATCACATGCAGGGCTTCTGGCAAATGCTTTTCCATGTATTTTAAACAGAACCAATGAAAAGCCATTGCACTAAAGCTGTGCTCACAGACAGTCTGATAACAGAATTTGGCACAAATATAGTGGCCCCGCAAGAAGTCACTGGGTGTGTAATCAATAGCTCTGAACATTACTTTTAATCACCTTAGCACACATTTGTCAGCATGCAGTAGCACGCTTTTTCTGGTCCATAAGTATGGAAAGGAAAGGGAATGTCAGCCGGAAAATGGACGGAAGAATAAAAAAAAGCAAAGCAAAGCTAGTGAAGGCAACCATTCTGTTTGCACACCTATTAATTGTTCAGCAAACAAAACTGATACTAAAGCATAAAAAAGATATATTATGTTGTGTGATATTTCATTACATGATGCTGTAGGATTCTGTATTATCATAATAACTGTATGCCACAAACAAATACATTTTGCTCGCCCCTCAGCTAAGTTTCCTCTTTTTCTCCCCTCCCGCTCTGCCCCCGTCCAAGATTTTCTCTTCACACTACCTATAACAGGTATGTTTGTGTTTCAGGTGAATTTTTTATGTTTTTATGACCAATAATAGAGTGTATATGGAGACAGTAATTGTACCAATACCAGAAGCCAGTCAGAGAAGCCAGGGATGGGAAGGTAGGGGATCCTGACTAATATGAGAAGATGTAAGGAAGACTTGAGACGGTGAAGTTATTCCACTCGGGAAGATGCACAGGACTTTGAGGGGGTTGGATCTCCAGTGGCATAAATTGCTTAAAGTGATGCTGAATTACACCAGCTTGCCTTAAACATTTGGGTCATCTGATATGTAATTTAAGCATGGCCTATGTGACCTAGATTTCTTATGATACAGCTCGGCAAGTAATGACTAAAATGACACATTAGTGGCAAAACCCAAGATTTGTCCCAAAATTCATAGAACATATTGTCTACTGAAGCACTATATCCACAACACCCCTTTTTTCTTTTTCTGAGGTATTCACAAGGTTTAAATTACAGGTAATATTTTCATGAGTACACATATGATTTAGAAATCCATGCCCCATTTTTTAAATTGAAGTAAAATGTTTAAAGTGATTTCAAAGGGATTGAGGTGATGAAATGTTGTAAAAAATCCTACTAGGCTCCTCTTACATTCAGTATCTGGCCATAAATGCTCAGATGTCCCCTTGAAGGTCAGCGAGATCTAATATACTAAGCATCCAAGCTGCTTTCAGAACTGTGAATTAGACCCCTAAATAACATAAGTGCTTTTGAAAATGAGATCTAGCAAAATCCTGTAGATATGTTGGATTTTGTAAGGGTATATGAAAGACTTACCTATAAGTTTTAACAGCTTTTTCATGTATCAACATCTGAAGGTAAACTGAGTACAGTCCTACAAACAGAGAGAACAATATAAGTTGATCTGGTTTTTAATGTTTATTACCATGGAGCCTAAAAGAAAGGGTAAGAGAAATCCAAACAATTTCAAAATAAATCTCACGTACTCAGCAATGTCCATGTCATCTGGTCCACCTGAAACCAAGCAGACCAGTGAAAACTGCACCATCAACCAACACCACATACCTCATCACCACTTCCTCTCCTTTCAGGCTTTAGAAAACATGTATTGAGACTAGTGCCAAGTACTTTCAAAACTTTCACTCTAAATAAACAGATGAAGAATAATCTACCAAGAAGAACTGAAACAAGATTATATTTTGATACATTGCTGTATTTTTTTCTGATGTGAAGGCTTTTAAGAGAAGACAGTGACAGATGCGTTATACATTCATCTGATTATTTATCTTTATAGGATACAATACACCCATATGAAAAGTCTAAATTTCCTTTTTCTCCCTGTGGCTTTAACACAATTTGTCTTATATCTATAATGCCTGGAGAACTACTGTAGCAAATTAAGGAAACAAATATGACAACTAGGTAGGCATTTTCCAAGTCAATTTATTAACTGCTGATATGGGAATTCTTTGTGACAGTGAACACTATCTAGACAACAGAGTGATCTAAAGAGAATATTCATTGTTGGTATGAAAGTAAGGGAGTACCTCTGCCTCATTTTCCAAGAAAAAATTAGTCAGACCAGGCTTATTAGTGCTGAGGATTCTCTAGGATCCTGAGGATGGATATATTATTTGTTAATGCATTCTTTACTGTATGTAGGCAACAAAACGCTTGGGTAGATACGCACTCAATATGAAACCAGGCCTGGGTACCTTTATGATTTTTTTCCCTTAGAACACCTAAACCATACCCTTATGAAAGCCCCTTTTGGAAATGGACAAACTGCACACACAAAAATTTTATTTTAAAATTAAAAAGCCCCAAACATTTTCAAGCCTGATTCTCAGCAGGGCGCATCCTTTTTACATTTCATGGACGTGACATGTCATTAGGAAATGGTGCCGCTCTTGGTTATGTTGGCATGTCATGTTATAGTACATTAGAAAACATGATGTGCTGACATAAGCATGCATGACCATTATCCAAATGACATGTTAAATCCTGGCAGTTCAGGAAGAGGCACATTTGGTTCTCAGTCCACATATTCTGCATATATCTTACACATGCAAAGTGTAAAAGGTTGGAAAAAAACCACAAAGGAAATAGTGCAATCATGAGTGAAATCATGCTTTATCCAGTGTTCATCTAAATTCGCATCTCAGTCTCCCTTACATTGCACATGCAGAGTATTAAACACAGTCCCTGATTGATCATTTATGCAAAACAAAGTTCAACAAATACAAATAATTATCTTTGAATGCTAGAAGAAAACAGAATCACTTTTTATTACCTCTGTAGCTGTTACAGTTGATCTTTGTATTTTATTTTTTCTCAACTTTTGGTGCGCGTTAACATCTGGACTCATCACGCTGTCCGGCATTTCAACAAAGATGATGTCACTGGTGCCAAATACTTTGACAAACATGGCTACTGCATAAATCTAAAAAACTGAAACACCAGAAAAATTATGTTTACGATCAGAGACAAAATGAATCGTTTGTACTGTGAGTCTAAGTACGTTAAACACAGACTTTCTTTCCAGAAGGAAGACATTGACTGAAAACTGTAAAAACAAGCAATTCTTTTTTTTTTTTTTTCTCTCAGAGTTTGGAGGAGCTTTTGATCTTCCAGTGTCTGTTACAACCTTGGGGAAGGTTAAGTTAACTCTTTGAACAAACATTCCTACCAGCATCCAATTCACTTGAACAAAGTAACTTAATCACCAGCTAAATTGAATTCAAACTGCTCTAGAGAACATGAACTGACATAACTTAGCTCTGATGACGAGGAAATGAAAAAGAGTGAATTTGCTGCTGACATGCACTAAGGGGCCCAAACTCTCGGTTCCAATTTTGGAGGCACCAGGCAGTGTGACTTCATCACACAGAAGAAGCGGTAGGCCACCATTGCCGGTACCTCGGTACCGGGAAAGATCATGGAGAAGATCATCCTGAGTGAGCTCTCAAGGCAAGTGCAGGGCAGCCGAGGGATCAGGGCCAGCCAGCATGGGTTTATGAAAGGGAGGTCCTGCCTGACCAACTTGATCTCTTTCTATGACCATGTGACCCGCTTTCTCGATGAGGGGAAGGCTGTGGATGTTGTCTACCTGGACTTTGGTAAGGCCTTCGACACCGTCCCCCACAGCATTCTCCTGGAGAAACTGGAAAATCACGGTGTAGACAAGTGTACCCTCCGCTGGATTAAAAACTGGCTGGATGGCCGTGCCCAGCAAGTTGTGATAAATGGAGCAAAATCCGGTTGGCGGCCAGTCACCAGTGGTGTCCCTCAGGGCTCAGTTCTGGGGCCGGTCTTGTTCAATATCTTTATCGATGATCTGGACAGGGGGATTGAATGCACCCTCAGTAAGTTTGCAGATGACACCAAACTAGGTGGGAGCGTTGATCTGCTTGAGGGTCGGAAGGCTTTACAGAGGGATCTGGACAGGTTGGATCAATGGGCCAAGGCCAATGGGATGAGGTTTAATAAGGCCAAGTGCCGGGTCCTGCATTTTGGTCACAACAACCCCGGGCAGCGCTACAGGCTTGGGGCAGAGTGGCTGGAAAGCTGCCTGGCAGAAAAGGACCTGGGAGTGTTAGTGGACAGCCGGCTAAACATGAGCCAGCAGTGTGCCCAGGTGGCCAAGAAGGCCAACAGCATCCTGGCTTGTATCAGGAACAGTGTGGCCAGCAGGAGTAGGGAAGTCATCGTGCCTCTGTACTCGGCACTGGTGAGGCCTCACCTCGAGTACTGTGTTCAGTTCTGGGCCCCTCACTACAGGAAGGAGATTGAAGTGCTGGAGCGTGTCCAGAGGAGAGCCACCAAGCTGGTGAGGGGTCTGGAGAACAAGTCGTACGAGGAGAGGCTGAGGGAACTGGGCATGTTTAGTTTGGAGAAGAGGAGGCTGAGGGGAGACCTTATTGCCCTCTACAACTACCTAAAAGGAAACTGTAGAGAGGCAGGGATTGGCCTCTTCTCCCAAGGGAATAACAACAGGACCAGAGGAAATGGTATGAAGCTGCGGCAGGGGAGGGTTAGATTAGATATTAGGAAGAATTACTTTACTGAAAGAGTGGTCAGGCACTGGAACGGCCTGCCCAGGGCAGTGGTGGAGTCGACATCCCTGGAGGTATTTAAGAAACGTGTAGACGTGGCTCTTCAGGGCATGCTCTAGTGGCCAAGATTATTGGTTTGTGATGGGGTGTTGTGCGTGGGGTTGTGGGTGTGGGGTTTAGTTGGTGGGTGGCTTTTTTGTTTGTTTGTTTTTGTGAGGGTTTTTTTTTGGTTTTTTTTTTTTCATGTGGTTGGACTCGATGATCTCAAAGGTCCCTTCCAACCACTAAGATTCTGTGATTCTGTGATTCTGTGATTGACCAAGGTGCAAGTTGTGTCCCACTGGTGCAGAGACCCATGACACTGCCTTCCTCCTGCCATGCTGCTCAGAGGGCAGCATGGGGCAGGGACAGCAACAGAGGACATCTCTGTGCAAGTCTATCCTTTCCCACCCTGCTAAGGGAGCAGAGGTGGCAACTGCAAAGAATGCTTCAAGTACCCCCACTTCTCGGGCAGTACAGTGGAGGGGGAATTTCTTTCTTAACCTTTTCTTCCTGTGCACCCATCCAAAACCTAGCAGCCCTTTTCAAGGATTGTTTTGTTAAAGATATAATTCAAAAGGGAATTATTCAATTCAGTATTGACCACTCCCACCAAGAATTCATAAAAGCAGCATGACTTTACCAGTCTGACAGGAAAGGGATGCAGGAGACTTCAAGGGCTAACGTTTATCAAGTGGAACTACAAGAGCACTACAAGCTCTGCATCTCTCTGCTGCCAGTGTGTACCTACTGTTACAGGAATTGTGACCAGGTCTCTCCAATAAAAATGTAAACAAAAAAAAAAGATTATTAAAAGAGTAACAGAACCACCAGGGTCTTGTTATCAGGCCTAAACCTGACACTGGAGCAATTCCAAGGGGTGATAATTGCAGAGGGAATTTCCATGACAGAGACATTAATTTACCTTACAGCCAGCTTAATCACATAACCACAAAAAATTGGTAGTGATATGGGATGTACTTACCAAGATATCTAAAAAGATACCTAAAAAGTGCTACCTAAAAAGAAAGCTAATTATCATAGCCACAACCTTTCAATCTCTATTTAGAAAGTAAAATACTCAACGGTAAGATGTATTTTGCCTAACACATAAAAGGAAAAGTGAAATTTTAGATTACATATAAAATGACAAATAAGCAAAGAAATCACAACACGGCAAAGGTGTCAGAGAAGGATTTGAGTCCTTTAATCACACTGCTAATAAAGCTTGAATAAAATTAAGTCACCTATCATTTATTATAGCAGACAGAGTACAAGTTCAAATATTAAGCTGAAATATGATCAACTCAGCTTTCAGCTGTCTCCGAAAGCACTCATCTGCACTTCATATTGGTGAATACTTTCACACCAGCAACTATTACTTTCAGCCCTCAGGTATAACATCTTGCACCCAGAACTAGCAGGAACACATTGGTGTTTTTTCCCACACAGAGGAATATTAGCCTTGATACAACTACAATATCTCTTTATGCTTAGCTGCGCCAATACTTCCCTTCTGCTTTCTACCACACACCTTAGTGTAAAATCTCTCTGATAAAAGTAAAGGGACAGGGAGTTTTATAAAATGGAATAATCCTACTGAACATGCAATCAATTAACTGAAACATGGAGATGGATATTTTTGAAAGCTCCTTACAGGCTCTAGACAAACACAGTGAGATAACAATGGCAAATTGTTTGGCTTACTAATTGTAACCAAATGTATGTCATTCTATCAAAACATTCTCAGGAGGATGTCAAAGACTCTTCTTTAAGTAAACATCTTGTGTCATCCTTTTGCTGAAGTGGAACTAGGGTCTCCAATAAAAATAGTACATATCAAGGACCCTCAAAGAGGTTTATGTATATAAAATCTGATCTTTGAAAATGCAGCTTGAGAGGTACATTAATAATTTCACCCAGCTGGGCAATAAAAATTCCTGCCAAAGGAATTATGTAAAATTACATAAACCCGTTTTAAGGAGAATACATTTCAAGGAGACAAAGTATAAACTGAGTTACTTCACTTTTTTTTTTTTCTTTTTTTTCTTTTACAGCTGTGTTCTACGGAAAGCATTTTAGTGTGTAAAATCTCTCTCCTTGTAAAATACTCCAAAGAGAAGCCAAAATTCAAACCTGACTGTAATGCATAATACCAAATATTGGTATATATATTTGGCATATGGTGCAAACTACAGAAAAGTTTAGCAGTGAGAAATAAACAAACCTCAACCAAATAAAAAGGCTTTACACATCTGAAGCAATTGATGAAATAGCAACGAACAGCTGAAGGCAAACACTTTTTCATCAAGGCATACTTTAACCTTTAAATACAATACATATCCTGGGGAACTACCAAATAGTTAAAGCATTTGATCATTCTTAAAATGTTAATTGCAGTGCTGGACTTCTTTGCTGAAAAAGGAAAAACAGTTAAAGCCTCACATTTTTAAAAAGAACCCATACATTATAGCAATGGATCCAATCTTGGAATTTACATCAGCAAAGCATTGAAGCACGTTCCTATCCAAACTTCACAGGAGAGCACTGTGCTTAAACAAGTAAGGTAAAATTAAAAAAATTAAGGATAAACACAAACATTTTGCCATATTTGTGCTTAATAATAGATAAATGAGTTTGCCCAGGATGCCCTAAGATAAGCTAATTTCATTCAAATAAACATTAAAGTTTGTATTAATTTCAGTCACACAGAGTAAATATGTGAATAGAAAAGCATATGCTGCTATAGGTCCTTGGGAAGTGCTAAGCCTAAAGCTACAGGGAATTTCAGCCTTGTATGATGCTACAATAATTCTTGGCTGGGATTTCTGAGAATTCCCACTATAAATTCAACTTAAGAAAAGACTGCTTTATTACAGCTTCATTTTCATAATCAGAAAGGAGCTCCTTCAAACAGATTTTTAACAGCAGTTCTTCTAATGAATGACCAAGATGTTTTCCTTCTAACTTGCTTTAGAAAACCTGTCTTTTATGGAAAACTCACACAAAACTTTCAGAATTTGGAAAAAATTACAAGAGATTACTAGTTACCAAGTCATTTCCCATAGTTCGCTATCAGCTCTGACATCTGGGAGCCATGGCTGCAGGAAAAGCTCCCAAAACTACTGGGTAAACTGAGCCATAAGAGGCTGAGACTGTGCCTAGTTGGAGTACAAGCCTCAGGAAGACAGGGATTCAGTAATATCTATTCTCCTTTTCTTAATTTTCTTTCCTCCTCCTAGGCAATGAAAAGACTATAGACCAAGAAGTACAGAAGCATGAAAAGAAATGTCTTATCCTTTTCTCCTTCAGAAATCTATCTGCAGAAAACAGAAGAAAAAACAAAGCACAACATAAACGTCTTAGCATGAGAACAACGAGGGTGGATCAAACCAAAGATCTTGGGAGGAAATTCTGTAGGCGGCCAGACACTGCACTGTGCTGGCTCTAGGACAAACCAGAAGAGAGAGGTTCTTAATGCCACTTAATTACTTGCAAAGCCCCATGCAATCGTTCAGTCACCAAAGGCTGATCTAAAGGTCACATAGGTTTAGTTAAGTGTTGCCAAAGCATAATCAATTGTAATGTAGTTCAAATTGCAATAATTTTAGCTGTGATTTTTTTTTAAATAAATATTTTCTTAATATTAATTTTTTGTATCCTGAAGGCTAATGAATTGTTGGTCTTGCAGAAGCACAAGCAGATGTGATTTCTATAGAAAACTGAGTGGTATGTACAATAGGCAGTTCAAAACACGGCACTAAAACATATTAGGGAGGAATTAAGCCATAGTTAAGGGCATGACATTCCTAGATGTAAGATAACAGTATTTTAAAAATAGATTTATTTAAAATTTCATAAAAGAAAATCAGCAGAAAATGCAAGTCGGCTCTAGAGTTGCTTTAGTTTCACTGGAGCTGTGGTATTACTGACATGAACAAAAGAATGGAAAAATATGAAATGGGTAGCTGAAATACCAGAGGGAAGAGAAGTATATTTAAAAATTTCTGCTAGCAGTATCCAGTAGTAAATTTAATAACTGTCTAAAACAGCCTTTTGGTTCCTCACAGATATTTTTTTCAAGATCTGCTGTTTACTATTACTTACAGGCCTGGTGCTTCCTTTCAGACTTTCCATCTACATCAGAGCTATATGAGACTCCCAGGCTCAGAGGGACTATGCAAACATGGATCTCAGTTCCCGACTAACTGATTCCATAACCTGAGAGTTCACTAGTCACTTCAGGTTTGCATCGATCAGCAAACTTATAAGCATAACTTAATCAGAACACATACAATTATTAAAGTTTCTGAAACAAAACAAAACACCCTCCTTCCCAACCTTATGAAACAACAGGTGACTCCTATAGTATTTAAGGAATTGCAAGAGCAATTCACTTTTCCAGAATTTTTAGTGGATTTTTCTTGTTGACATTGCAAACCTGTCTATAGACAGGTTTATCCATGTACAGTTGTGTATAAAAATCAAAACTCTTTACTATAGTATACAAAAATGGATGGATTTAGTAGGTCTATCTACAGAAAATAAGTATTTATGGGCACACAGATCCAAACACAGACATACGCTCGCACATTTCTATTTCCTACTGACTCCAAAATTTATTATGTCACAGTGGAATTACTGCAACAATTCTGCTATCAGCCAGGACTTGATTACCAAGCAAGGACAGAATTTATAGCCTCCTGGTTCTATATTCTCCAATCTGAGTACATGTGTCAACTTCAGCTTTAAAAAAAGAAAAAGAATTACTGGTTGCCGTTATCATTGTTCTATCTGTTAGCTAAGCTTAGCAGGACACAAGGAAGAAGGTATATTAGAAAAAATTTCAGCCAGAAAAGGGGTCATAGTAATACACAACATGTAGATTTCTGCAAAAGTATATCTATTCTCTAGATTTAAAAGGAATCCAGAATCTGTAAACACACACAAACACATATGTATTTACTCACATATCACTGAAACACAGCCATGCTGCAATTAGGACTTGCAGCTACTGAGAACCAATACCAAAATTTACAAACATTTAAGAAAGAGTTAAGATCAGTTTCTACAAAAGCTGAAATAAATACTTTTTGTGAAGTTGCTCTGGGCTGCTCCATGACAAAAGCATCAAGCCTTACTGTTTCCAAGCTGAAGTGAGGTGTGATACAATACAACAGACAAAAAATTATTAGAAGCAGTATTATTTAACCTGTAACAGGAAGATGCTTTGGTATGATCTTTTACCACAACATCTTACATAAAAGTGGTCAAGTCACTGTTTAAAAATGCAGGCTTTGGGTTCTAGATTCAAGCTGGTCTTTGGACATACAAAAACTTGGGACCTACCACATGATAAAATGAAAAGTTTTGCCAATGGGAACTGATTAATTAAGAAGAAACTGTATTTTCATTACATATTAATAGAAATTTAACTGCCAATAATAAAATCTACCTTAGGTGAGATTGTTCCATGCCTCCATGAGTAATTCTAACGCATAATGACTGTGTTAGAATTACTCAAGTAGAGAGCAAGCAATCTGAAATCATTCATTAAGACAAATGACTACAACCTTCTGCCTAAATTCATTCCAATTTCACTCCTTACTACATAAATTATTCCACTGCTTTCATTGCAATTAATGAGTCAGTTATCAGCCAGTATGAGTGAAAAGGGAAGAATCGGGCCCCATACCGCCCACAGGAGACAGATTCTCAACAGATGTTCTAAGCATTCTTTTGTCCTCTTTGCCAAAGTTTGGCAGCAATCTTTCAGTGTATTTCTTTGAGATATTTTATATGAATGAGATGCAGAATTTTCTGGCTCACAGTCTGGAATCTTCTCCACTAGATCTTGGAAGGAATTAACACAGTGATCAATGAATGTTTTCCAGTTTTAGTTTATGTCATTAAAACAGCCTACTCTGATGAACCAGTCTGTGGGTTCATTTTCAGTTTGATCTGGCTAACAAACTACACTCTGACTTCAGTAATTCAGGCTATACTTGCAAAATATAAAACTCAAGATCCAGACATAATTTTCTACCTTTCCTCTGTTCCCCTCCTCTACCTTCTCTGCTATATTTTGTTGTCCTTCTCAAAAGAGATTTTATTCTTTCATTTGTTATTTTCCATTCATATGCAGCCCTTCATTCAACCTGAAGTTCAGAAGGTAGTCCTCTCTTCATATTGAAATTAAAATGCAACTGAATAAATTTAAGCAAGAATGGAAATGCCTTAACAATGTCTTCAGATGTTTCATTCTTTATCAAAGAGAAAAAAGTATTAATAGGAGTTCTAGGCAGAAACTGCACTCTGCTTCCATCATGAACAACTCCAGCCTTTTCTTGATTTTCTAGGCTGTGTGAGTGAGTGACTGCTACAGCAGCCTTTTGCTTCCTGTTGTATTTTGGAATGGGTGAAATATTTCAGTTACTCTGTATGGCCAGATTGGAGTCACCTGCCAAGACAGGAGGAAGTGGCATATCTTGAGGGCAGGTTTCTCTAGGAATTTAATGGGGTACCTGGTGCAGTTCTAAGTGGCTACTCTCTCTTAATAAACTAGTCCCATGTTACATATGGGATTCTGGATCTATTTTGCATTTTGCAGAGTTTTCAGAAATGGCAATGAGAAATGGTTGCAGCAGGAGATAATGGGCTTTATGACTTTTCCCAAATTATTCTCCTTTTTAGTAGCCATCATCTTGTCGGGTGACATCTGGAATGATTAGAGGATGATATTTTAGACTGACAACTGGGCTGTCATTCACAATGTCAGTCAGCAAACATCCAGGTTGCCCAGGGTTACAAAGCTAGTTTGTGCCTTTGTCCTGTAGTATTTAGTGCTGCTGATTCTTTACCTTGATTTCAGATGAAGCGGTTCTGACAGCCAGCGCCAGAGGCAGGCAGAGAGCTCATGTTGATGGCAGGAGTCCTGTGGTGCTTTTGTGTGCGACAGTTTTAGCGCTTCTGTGGCAGCCCATCAGGCAGGACATAACCCTGGAGTATTAGGGTGGGTCTAGTAAGTTCATCTGCTTTCAGAAAATAGAAGGCCAATGCTTGTCTATGCCCTGGGAACACATCTAATTATGAATGGGAGCTTTCTCACACAATCCAGTTCTCTGCAAAATTATTACCTAAAGCAGACCAGAAAACAAATCAGCCCAAAGCAGCCTCAGGGCTGTGAGGGTGAGCAGTCCCTGTTTTCCTCAGCATGCAAGAGCACCCTCATCGAATTATCAGCAAGAATAAATGTGCTCCACAGCAACAACTTCATGTTGCTCAGCCACCCCCTGATACGCAGTCTAAACTCATTCCCACTCACTCACTGTCTGTGTGCATCCCTGATCAAAACAAAGGCTCTGCTTTTAAAGTTTCAGTTTAGGAACCCAGCTTTGGGCACCAAAAGGGAAAAATAACCTGCAGTTCTCAGAAAACTCGAAGCAGTGTTATGAGCATGTACCAGCTCTGATACTCAAGCCCTAGAACACATTAATCAGGAAACCAAGAATGGAAGCATCAAAGACAGCCGCCCTGCATTTCTCAGTGCCTCAAAATATTCTTTTAACACAGAAATAACATTTCTTACAGACATATCGATCAAATAGGATATTCAGATAACCTAATAAGTTTTAACTAATAAACTAGCTGACATATTAAGATAAGGAATGATTAAGAACCAGTTTAGTACCAGTGAGGAGGTAATTCACTATTATTTTGCTTCCAGGCAGGTAACAGTACCAGCCATCCTAGTGCACTGTGTTTCACATGCCAGTTCAAAACTCACATGTCTATGACATCTGGCTTCTGCCAACAGGCTCGCAGCCTTTTCCTTCAAAAAGCATAAAATGAAAGAGTGTTCAGGGCAAATTTGCTTAAAAATTCAATAAAAGTGCCTTAAAACACTGGCAGAAGTTGCATTGCCTTAAGGCAAGGAGATCCTTCAGTAATGTTTCTAGCTAATATTTCTGAAGCATGCAAAAAAGTAATAAAATTTCAGAAACAAGTTGGAGAAGAAGGATGGCTATTTTTGCCTGGTGTATGCATCTGAGACCATAATGCCTCCAGACAGGGCTGTATTCTTCCTCCTGTGTACCTCGTTCCTGGTGCTGTAACAGAAGATGCTTTCCAGTTACAGCATCAGAGAAGCTGAAACTGGAACAAAAGAAGCATGTAGATACGTGTGGACATGATGTTAAAACAAAAGGAGAAAAAAAGCTGTTTGAAACATATTTTGGTAGCGTTGTTCTAGAGCTCAAACCAACACCCTTCTATAGAGCAACAGGAAAGCAAATAAATCACTATAATTTATTTATACTAACTTTTTTAATAGTTCACTCTGATTCTTTTCGAGTAGCATCTCACAAACCTGGTTAAGTACAAATTAAAACTATTCAAGAGGTAATACTTGTAAAGCACTTTTGCATCCACAGATGAATGCTGCTGTATAATATGAACATTGACATATTTGACAAGGCAACAGAGTTAAGTGTGATACAGAGTCAGACTAAAGATTTTTTTCTTGTCTGAAAAGCCCTTGTTTTGTTACTAATATTAGAGCTACAGAGGCCTATTTGACAAAAAGCACCTCCTAATTTGAGAGCTGTAGCTCTTAAGCTCCATAGTAGCAGCTATTTACCTGGTTGGCTCACTCTTCACAAAATGTGCCCATTAAGCTCAGGGTGTAAAGCCAAAAAAAAAAAAAAAAACCAACCCAGCCACTCTACTGAGCATGACTGAACAAGCGACTGTGCTGGTATGTGTTCGATAAGAGATGAGGAAAAAGAGATAAACCTTGAGGTATAGGACAGAAGTTTACATGTTCCATTTAGAACAAGAGGGAAAACTGTTATTGGCTTCATTGAGAATAATTCATAGTAGCACAAATTCTCTGTGGTTGCTGGTGTTTGGAAGGTTTTCCCTGAGAGAAGCTTTATGATATATACATACATACATATACACCACCAGTTTATGTCAAGGGAATTTATGTATGTATTCTCAACTGAGAGTAAATTTTAGCCCTTTTCTTGTTCACTGATGTTATACAAGCATTTTCCTAGCTTGGCAGGGCTAAATTAAATTGGGCAACGTTCTGTGTGTGTTTGATGTCTGCTAAATGAAGTGAGCTTCCAATTCCTCATATTTACTCAAGCTCACTCAACTCTAGTAAAAATTAAAATGTTCCAGCTAATTTAACGAGATAATTTAGCTCTCTCAAATCTTTCTTGCTCAACATTTGTTGCTGTTTAGAAGTCGGGGGTATGTGCTGCCATGTAATCCTTTGGACAGCTCTGAGGACTTAATAGCAGACATTTTAGACACGAGACTGACATTGTGTTTAATCCAGGCAAGTCCCTGAGCTGCCATTGGAGATGGGAAGTCTTGGACCAGGCCCCTTGGATTCATTATTTAAGGAAAAGGTATTACACAAAACCCCCATAGAATATTTAGGAAAGAATCAGAGTAGCTGAGGTAGCAGTTGGAAGGTGAAAAGTAAAAAATTTCCACATTGAGTAACTTGGGTACAAATAGAAAGTAGGCAAGAGCTCCAAGAACCAAAATAATCAAAGTATCCACACATAAAGCTCTTTATGCTCTATACTTGGAAGCAACAACTCTGTCTTGAGATGAATGTCTGCCTTAAACTTGCGGTTCTATTTTATGCCAATACAGACAAGAAAGCCAAAATGTCATGCAACGTCAGTGGTACATATGTGAGAAAGTCCATGAAAGTTAATAAAATTAATCAAGACTGAGATTTAAGATTGGGCATAGCTGTAACACTGAGATTTACTCACAGGAACTTGTAAAGTTGTCTCTCTGCAAATGAGCATCATTGAACATTATCTGTGGGCTTGAGCACTGAAAAGACAAAAAAAACATAGTATCTACCAAGTTTGGAAATCCTCTCAGTACCAAAAGGCAGGACACTCAGCAGCCAGAGTGATGGGCGGCAGCATTGAAATGTCTTCTATAGAACAGGTACTGAAAGGTCCAATGTGCCAGATTGCAGACAATATAAAAAAAAATAATCTACTCTCCCATTCATTTGAGGCTACTCTTAAGAGTCAAGGATAGAACAAGTGTTACTTTTACTGCCTGGTTGTATTGAATCACAGTCTGATACTGGTGATCCTGCTCTACAAATCACAAGTTGCTCTGCAACATCTGAAACTGTAGGGATGAAGGGACAGAACAGTGGATTGTGCACAGACTTTCTTCACCCCAGAGGAGACAGGTTGTTTATAACCTGGATCCCATACGCCTTTGTAGAAGCTGGAAGACCAGAGATGCAAGGTGTTGGTGCATTTGGTGCTCCTTACTGCACCAAAAATACTAGTGCACTTAAAATACTAGTCCTATTCTTCATGAAGGATATAGGAAACCTAGATAGGTCTGCCTCCTAATAAAGTTTGATGCTTACATCTAAGCAAAACTATTCTAAGTCTCACGTGCAGATGCCTACATTCTGCTTTCAGTCTTTCTACAATTTTCTATGAAACTGTGGAAAACAGTCACATTTTGATAAAAATTCTTTAAGCATTGTAGCAGCCTGGCAATATTCAGTATACCCTGAAGAACATGTGGACAGATGAACAGCAAAAAGCCAGTATAGAAATGCAGAGCAATTTAATCTAAATGGTGCTGGCGACTTCAATAAAATTACAGCTATGTGCCACTCTTGCTGTAGAATCTAAAGCAATGCAGAATGCACCTGGTTTCATTATACAAACCTTGGCATAGGTTTGTGAAGAGGTTTGCAGACCTGTCAAAAAACCTGGGAAGAGCTTAGGGTTTTAAAAGAAAACCAGGAGCTACTAAACACTTTCAACAGCCAAGGATGACTATGATTCACCCTCGGAGAGATCTAACCTAGATGGGTGGAGAGGTACCATGAAAAGTAATATATCTTAATATACAAGTATATCTTGGATTTTCAGTGCTTGCTTTTTTTCTTTTTTTTTTATTTTTACTTGTAGCGAACCTTAAAACATTTTCACTAACATCCCATTCAGAAAGACAGATGACACAAACACCATTAATGCTGGTACTGAATTGCAGTGATAAACCGGCAAACATGATGCAAGAATATTATGGTAAAAAAAAAATATCATTAAATAGCTTCATCAATGATAAAGATCTTTCAAAAATACAGTATTGTTTCTGATCACTTTTGAGCAAAAAAGATAATGCAAACATAAATGGGGAGCTGATAAAAAAGTTAATTAAGAATATCCAAGAATCTAAAAAAAAAAATAAAATCAAAATCAACACTCACCTGAAGTTGAAAGCACAGGATTATTTACATTAGAAAGGAGACACATAAGAAAGGCATGATCCAAGCACGAAAACTGAATAGCTGGGAAAGGTTTGAAGCTTCACCTAAGAACAAGGGATTTACTGAAATGAAAAGATGACAAACGCAACAATGATAAAAAGAAACTTATTATTTTCATTTCATAATTAAAATAGGGTAGAGAGCCAAATAATTTTTTTCAGTTTCCCATTGTATAGTGTAATGTAGTAAAAATGGAAGCATTAAAATATCTATAACAATATCTACAAATGTTATAAATCTAACAAAGTTTTTTCAGATAAAGTAAAACATTTCATTTAAACTTTGATGTATTGATTCACCTTTTTTCATTGTATCATATACTAGGTAAAAGTTAAAAAGAAACACTCCAGTGCTATCAAAGCAAAATGTGTCAGTGACCAGGAATTAACATTTTCTACCAAAAAAATGGAACTGGGAATTTTTGAGAAATGGGAACTGGAAATTCTTGAAAATTTTTTATCTTCACTTTTGTATGTAATTTCTTACAGAATGGAAATTCTCATTTTCAACTCTTTTGAGCTCATCAACGCTAGACTTCTTTGAGAGCAAGAATTTACCACATTGAAACTTTGTAGAAAGTAAAGAATATCCACAATGAATAGACCAAATAAGAATTAATATTTTGTAAAGACTGTTAAATCTCTGGGACTTTCCCTAGCTTCAGACTTGGTTCCTGGGGTGATTCACTGTGTTTAGCTATTAAAAGGTTTTCATACCATCTTCCATAGCACCTGTGGAAAGTAAGTCATGGGGCTAGAAGGAGCTGCAAGTGGTGGGGTTTCTGTGTTAGGAGTGCAAACGGCTCAAGGCCCAGCTAGACCAGCTCCCCAGGTATGCACCACAGAATTATTACTGTTGGAAAGGACCTCTGAGATCACCAAGTCCAACCACACACACAACCCACTCCATACAATCTCAGCCACGAGAGCATGTCCTGAACTGCCACATCTACTCTTTTCTTAAATACCTTCAGGGATGGTGACTCAACCACCTCCTTGGGCAGTCCGTTCCAGTACCTGATCACTCTTTCAGTAGAGTAATTCTTCCCAATATCCAGTCTAAACCTTCCCTGCTGCAACTTCAGACCATTTCCTCTGGTCCTGTCATTATTCACTAGGGAGAAGAGGCCAACACCCACTTCTCTACAACCTCCTTTCACATAGTTGTAGAGGGCAATGAGGTCTCCCCTCAGCCTCCTCCAAACTAAACATGCCCTTCCCTCAGCCTTTCTTCATATGACTTGCTCTCTAGACCCCTCATGAGCTTGGTAGCTCTCCTCTAGATACTCTCTGGCACTTCAACGTCCTTCTTGTAGTGGGGAAAATTTGGCAAAATGCTATCCTTTTGTACCCTAGAACTCAAATCTGGTAACAAAAATGAGAGAATGAAACTGGAGCCAGACATGGAGACAGCAGAATAAAATACAATTTCAGTTCCTTTCAGGCTGAAAGAAATCTATTTTTTGGCCCCTGTGCTGAAGATGGAAAAAGCACACATGTGCACTGAGTTCATAGACTGAGCATTACTTGCAGCTCTTTCAGATGATGAAAAATGCAGATGAGGTTGGTAAGACGACTCAGGGGTTTCTGCTGAGTGCTGCAGCATGAAGAGGTTGCCTTTCATACAGGACAGAAAGTCAAATTAGGTCCATGTGACTGTTCAAAATTCATTAGAATGACCTTAGTTAAGCTTTGCTTCCATGCACACTATGGTATATGATAATATAGCCTGGAGCAACAGCAGTAGTGGTGGTGGCACTTTCTGAAATATTTCCACTACTTGAAAGCCGTTGGATTTGTTAAAATTTCTAAAAGGATTATAACAGGATGAACTGGGTTTTTTCCTTTTACTTTCTCCAAGCCAGTATAATAATATTACACAGAGCTTTTCATCTTCAAAGATCTTTACAAATCTTAGCAATTCACAGTAACTGAACAGTTATAAAAATATAATAAAACTCATTTTTGCTGTCTTGCTAATTTTTTCTTATTATTTGTAAGAATTAACTTAAAATAGCAATAACTTCTTTAACTGGGCTGCTTCTGGAAATGTAACATTAAACTCATTACTAAGGGAGTTTGAGCAGTCATGCAATCATTAGTCATAATAATAATAAAAATAAAATATTTTCTGGCTCCCTGCTATTCCAGTAGAAGATGACAGCACTTTTCTCCTTCCACTGTAGATAGTTAATTCATTGCTCTTTTATTATTTAAACCACAAGCAGGAATAACATTGGAACATGTATTACCAAAGAAATCATCTTACCAAGTATAACCATATCTAATATCTGTGGCATATAAGAATACCAAGAAGTAATTTTATTATTCCCCTTTTCTTTTCTGAGCAGTTGCTCTAATAATGTATAAAACATTCCCACAACTTTCAAGTCCCTGGTGTACAACCAGGTAATTTCTCTACTCAACACTAAAGGCCTACGGTTGCCAACTGGGGCAAATGCCCTCTGCTCTTGCTTACTTCAATGGATGCTGAAGGCTCTCACCAGCCAACAGGCCTGACTCTTCTGGGCTTTACTTCACATCAAAAAAATACATTACACAACACAAGGTGTTTCTCAGTGCAAGGAAGCGTATCTGCATCCAGGCCTTGATGAAGCAGTTCTGTGCACCTGAAGACTCACAGGCACCTTTGCCCACTTATTCCCAACAGCACCTGGGAAACTCAAAGGCTGCTAGCTTGCTCCTGGAGACCTTACCAATGCAAAACTCCTATTGAAGCTGGAGCACTTTCTGCTCCCAGCACTATTACAAGTGTCCCAGTTTGAACAGTCTAATAATACTTAGCAATAACTTCTTTGAAGCGAGAGAAGGGGTCAGGCTTTTGATGGTCCTAAACCATTTCCTAACTGGGGCCTAATTCTGCAGACCTTTCTCACACTGAGTAGCACTTAGTGTCCCAGTGATGCCAAGGTGACAGCTTGCACAGAACTGTTACTGCAGAGGCAGCAAAAGAAAATGTACAAATTAAGTTTACACGTAAAAAGAAATGGACAGTGATCAAATACCTGAGTCTTAAACATCTTCTGTCTTAGCTTGCTCCACAGTCAGAGTGCATTTCACACCATCAAACTGTCCTTTGCACAAGGGTCCAAATAGGTCCCATGAACATTTCATAAACATTAGAATTCCTGCTCTTGAGAGAAGGAAACTGAGGCAACTCCTCCTCCAAAGCAAGTGGAGTTAGACCAGGGGAGAAAGAGGCAGAAGCTTGGCTTCCAGACCAAGAGGGCTCTTGTGGCTCAGTGCAGACTGTGGAGAGCAGCTGAATGAAGAGCAGACTACATACCTAAAATAATAGAGAACAGGAGAGTGGCAGGTCATAAACATAAAGAAGTCTGCAAAGAAGAAAAACACTTATATTTTTTTTCTCCTCAACATCCTTGCAGTATGGGTTTTTTCCTGCCAACTGATTCCAATACTGAACACTAAAGCCTGGGTTCTGGCCTCCTGGTAATAAGTAATTTGCAAGAGCCTGGTCACAGAGAGGTCAGAAAACCATGTAAATTGCTTGGATGGGAAAGCCTCTTTCACAGGAGGAAGCTGTAGGTGGTAGAGAGGCTCCCTGCCACAATTTTGCATTCCCTGGACATAGCGATATAGAAGGAGACAAGAGAGCAATGCTGATCTTCTCCTATTGGGCACCCTCTGGCTGCACTCTGTGGCAGGGATGGATGCCAGACCCCCAGCAAACAGTGAGGGTGGTTTCTATCTATCCCTTGTAGCAACAACCTCAACACAACTTTTTAGCTTTTAAGCAAGCCAGTTTTTGAAACGGGGTCTGAAGGCTGAAAATGTTACAGTGAGTTTTACTATATAACCAGTTGCACAGATTTAATTTTTACTGTCAAGTACACAGAGACTTGACAAGGTTTCCTTCTGGGGAATTTGCTATGGTGTTTGCATGTATGCAGAACACTGAATGCAGCCTTGTGACACGAAGAAAACAGAAGCTAACAGAACATATTTTGGGAGCTCTTACTTCTTCATCCAGAGTTACTCTCATCCACATGCACAGCCAAGGTCATGCGTTCATCTGCGGTAACTCATTAGAGAGAAAGGTCTAATTCACTGAAAAGCAGCATTCCCTTATGCTTTTCACTTCTGGTCTACACAAGAGGACAAGGACTCCCTTCCCATGGGTCATGTCTCCCCTGCCACATGGTACACCACCACGATTCACTCTGAAGACTCCCAGGGAAAATGGCAGGGTCAACTTAATGGAAAACACTTCACAAAGGAGCTGATACTGCCGTGATGCAAACAACCCACCACCAAATTATTTATGCAGCTCCCTTCCACATGTCAAGCAAGCATTTCACATTGAGCATATTGCAAAATGAGCACTCAGCTTTGCCAACTGCATTGTTCAGCCACATCTCAAATCCTGCTTGTTTGGTGTGGAAACTATAGCAATCTTACTGAATGAGATTAAAATATTTTCACCTGTCAAGATATGTCCTGAATCTTCTACTATAGATCTCACTAAATACACAACAAGCCACAAAAGATTTCAGTCAGCATTATACATCATGTTACTATCCACACACAAATGTTAGAAATAAATGTAGTTGTAATGCAATAAACACCATCACATCTCCCTTCTGGGGACGTTTTTCAACCAACCTTTGTGCCAAAATAAAAATAGCTGGTCTGTGTTATTTAATTAATATCTAGGCTCAAAGATCACCCTTCGGTTTTCTTTAATTTGAAAAAAGAAAAGCCCTTTTTCTGGATTAACACAAATATAAAACGGAAAGACTGTGGAACATAAAGGCCATGGGTTGCATTTTGCACAGGATAGGTTCTGGTTGAATGAGATCTGGGACGTGTGCCAAATTAATAGAAAAAATCCTGTTCTTCCTCTCCAATAGCCACAATGTTCATTATTAAGAAAAGCATATGAACCACAGGATTTTATTTTAATAACACCAATGTCTTCATTAATCTGTACTTTCCATTTAGCCTCATTATTGAGTAAATGCTGAGTTAATGCAGCACCTATTATTGTTGGATTTTCCATGAAAAACCTCCTTTCCCTCTTCTTTTTTTTATTCATTCAAGGACTATCAGGTGTGTGTGTCATGTTTTTAAACAGGCCATCCGCTGTCAATGGCTGTTTCTTACCTCAGGTCTATGCAGCTACTCCAGTAATGCAGGCTTTACAATGCAGACTGCAACAAAAAACCCCACCAAACCACCACCAAGAGAATAAAACCCCAATAAAACCACTCCTAACTCAAAACCATATTTGTTTTGGTGTTGTTTTAAATGCTGTCATGTCAAGGAGCCTCTTACTATCACCTGCAACTGAGCTGATCTTTCCTGGATGCTCCATGAGGCCTCCTTCTAAATCAAGACCGCTGATGGCCAACACCGCTTTGTATCTGCCGAACAAATAGTGGCCTTTTGTCCAGCACAAGTTCCTAAACAAACTTAATCTCTCTAACACTGTGACAGATGACATTTAGATGTCCTTGTTACCCTTAAAATGAGTTTTATTGACAATCAGAGAACAAAAAGAAGGCCCAGATAAAGCCCAATGTTTTATAGGCCTGCTAACAACATCTTAGTTCTTAGTGCAGAGGGTGTAGAGAAAGCCTGGAGTTGCCCCCATTTTCCCCTGCTTTGCTATATCACCATGACAACAGATATAGAAATCACTTAGTGACTCCTAGAAAGAAAACACAGTGACACAGTACCCCTTGTATGGCGAATCAAACTAAAGCCTTCATTCAAATGGCTATTCAGCTTGGGCATTCATGTAGAGGATGGGGTGGATTTTACACAGGTAACAACAACAGAAAGGCCAGCAAGCACTCCAGCCACAGCATATGGTAAAGTCTCTGTTTAATTAATGCATCCTCAATAGAATTTATCCATTTAAAATTTGTTTTCTTTTACTTGAAACATCATTAATGTAAATGGCAACATTAATCAACATCTTGCAACTTAAAAGGGCATTAAAAAGTGATCTTTCCCCCCCCATGCAACAAAATCTTTTCAAGTACTTTTGCTCGCTGCGACCGATTCCAGGCAGTCACTGTCCTTAATCATAAGGCAAATCTAGAGAGGCCTCTACTGGCCAGCGTCTCTATCTGCAATTTTTCTATTTTTAAAGTGACTTGGAAAAGCAAGCAGTGGAGTCACTACAAGCTTTTATCTTAAAGTTGCACACAGAACGGATTACTGATAAATATATGGCGCAAACATAGGATAATTGTGCTTTTTTGAAGCAATCATGTGCGGTATAACTTTGCCTTTTAAAAAAAAAAAAAGTAAGAAGACTAGAAAGACTTATCCTGGCTGTGATGTATTTGCCTCCATGACATTTTGAGACATTTTAAGATTATAGGTCTAAAAATTAATGGGTAATCATTTTTCTTTGTGCACAGGGTTCCCCTTAAAGTTGAGGCTTAATCCATTTAAATTTAAAATTCTTGTATGCATGTGGAATTTTATATATGCATTTCTCACAACTAGAGTAAAACATATATCAAAGCTCAGAGAAATTAAATCAAGAGCATGAGAAAAGGAAGTTATTGAATGATAGAGGGACCCTGCTTCTCTGGGCTTTCCACAGTGACAACACAAAGACAAAGAACTTCAAAATCCCCATCTAGGTAAAATCTAACATTGTAAGGCAATGGTCAGCACGCTCTTTGCTAAAATGAACAATTCTGGCTGGAAATAAGGAAGAGTTTCTGCCGTATCCTTTAAACAAAAACATGAAGCATGAATTTGAAGATACTTAAAACTAAATTGACTTTCTTTAATTCCTGTTATTCTAGGTTTCAATGACAAACCATGGGAATAAGAAATATCTTCCAGGCAGAAAATGCGACTCACTAGATCTTAATTATTGCTGTGTAGATAGGAAACTTCTTAACACCAAAACTCATAGAAAATGGACAAACTGACATATCTAGTGAAACAAATCTCCAGGTTGAAGGCTGAAAACAGATACTGCTACCAGAAATGAAGTGCAAAATGTTGATGGTGAATATAAATTTTGATTGTGAATATAAATTAACCATGGAAGCAGCTTACCTCAGGCTGCGGTAGGCTGCTCAAAAACCTAAGCCTAACTTACTAAATTACTACATCATGTTAACATAATTTTTCTTTTTTTTTCTTGTAAGCCTGCAGTCTCTAGTAAATTCACAGGAAGTCACACAGATTATTTGCATTATAGTTATGGTTAGAAAACTTTTAATACTTGAGTGATCTATAAACATAGTCTTTTTTTTTCTTTTATAGAAAAGGATTTAGTAAATATCAAATCTCTTAAGAACGTTTTATTTAGAAAATCTTATATTTACACAATAAATCTCACATCACATAAATTCATCTGTCCTTCACCTCAAAGAGTATTTAAATGCAGAAAAGGTTATATCATGACAATGTCTCTCTGACTCAGTATAATTTACAAGCACTGCAAGAACAGGAAAAAACCTATTTTAATAAGCCTGGATTAGCTTGTCTTTCATAAGACACACAGCTCTCAATGCCTTTGTAAAAATTTTTTATTTGCCCATACCTCCATATAAGTCACTAGCTAATTTTACCTGTGACTACATTTTCCCCAGAAATGCTGGGGGCAGGGAAGGAGATGTAATACAGGTCAATTCCTACCTCATGGTCAATGTAGCCTTTAAAAAATAAACAGCAGATCTGGAGCTCACCCTGCTAGTCCCAACAGTGACACCTCCTGGGGCAAGCAGGCTCCACACAGCTGCGAGATTTTCTCCGCTTTGAAGTACAGTGAGAGCTCCACTCTGCGAAGCTGCACCAGTTCCAGTCTGAGAGTTTCTTTGAAGAAACTTTTCAGAACTGAAGCACTGCAGGGAGGAAAATGAACAATCCTGTTTAATTACATCAGTTTAGTGAGGAAAGCACAGGAGCCAGCGGCCATGTGGACGGACACTATGACACAGTAATGTTGTCCTTCAGGTATTTCATTAAAAAAGGGGATTCAGTTTTGGAAGTGGTGTTCCAGAAATAGTTTAGGGGTATGTCCGACAACTGTGCCCAGAGTGAATGGCTGACATGAGACACAGTGGCTTTCTTGCTTTTAGCATTTTGTTGGTTTGATTTTGTTCTGGTGGGGGGCTTTGGTTGGTTGGTTCTGGTGTTTTGGTTTTGACCTGTGTAGTACAAACTCACCTATGCAGAAAAGCTAGGAGCACTTAAAATGACAATTTCCACCAGACTCACACGGTTTCATATCAGATTTTTAAAAACTATCAGCAAAATAGCTCACAATCTACTACTCCAGTCCTGCAAACCCCAGGTAACAGGCACACAACTTCAAAAAGCACGAAATCGGAAAGGACTGATCATGGGAATTAGATTTTGAAACAAACCACGGTGTCCTGAAAGGAAATTGATAAAAATTAAGTGGGGGAAAAACATATTCTAAATGTGCCTAGATTTAGAATAGCCTTTACTAGTCATGTGTTGTGTTTGACTTAAAACTGAAAAAAAAATACTTGCAAATTAAAAATAAGACCATCTCTTTGCAAGAGGAGCAATTTCTTCCTTTAGATTCTTACACAACTAATGGTGAATAAAAATATTACCAATCAGTTCACAATGGTCAAGAAACCCAAAGTATCTTTGATGTCAGCCTAGTAAAAATAAATTTTAAGAGTCGTACATTCTAAGGAATATGGACTGTCAACATTTCATAGAGGAATCTCTGGCATGTGGTAATTTCCTGACAGAGATAGAATTACACAGATATGGTGACATCAAAGTGTAAAAGAGCTTACACAAATTGATTGAGAGGGTTTTTATTTTCTTATTTCTACTGAGTTCATTATTTCTATTTAAAAATCCAAACAGTGTATGCACAGCCAATTAACAATAACTATTTTCTGTATATGAATTTCCAGGAAATGATTTCATGGACAAAATTAATCTCAAAAAGATACACAATTCCAGTCAAATGTAACAAGTGATCTCACAGCTTTCTGGTGACTAGCACACTAGAAAGTGAATAGACCAGTCAGAAAAAAACCCAATCCTCTAGAGATCTGTTTTTGCAGGTGAAGCTACAATAGAATTTTCTGCATTTTTATTGGAATAATTTGACAAATATGCAATTTACTGATTATAATGAAAAATACAGAATTAATAAACTGAAGTTAGAAAGCCACGAAGAAAAAGTTAATCACTGATCAAAAAATGTATTTTTTTCAATTCCGCTGTAAATGAAGTAGAACACACCAGGCAAAAAAGGAAAACAGTACAAAAACCATATATAATATTATTCCCTGATTTATTAGAAAGCCCAAGATTCTTAATTATAATCTCTTTTGTAAATATAATTCTTACAATTTTGTTCAAGAAAATAATAAATACGTAAAAGAAGTATCGTATACTGGCTGCATAGCAACGTACATATCTAATGGATGGGATAATGTTTTAAAATATTTTAAGACAGTTGTACCCATACGTTCAAGACAAAATATGCAGAATGACTTATAAATACCTAACTTTACATCCATTTTTCCTATTTTAAAGCATGATTGAGTTACAGGTAAGCTGGGGGGAAAAAATTGCCATTTTATCATATTTGAGATATGGTATTTACTTCCTAATGGTGTAGTGCTGTTAATACATGATAAATAGGGTGCAATTAAAAAGAAAGACTTTGCAAAAGGCCATAGAATAGAGTAGCAGAGATAAAGGACACAGAAGAAAAACAGCGTGGGGAGGAAGGAGGGAAAACAATCTAGGACTAACACCTGGGCTTGTACCTAGCTGTGCATTTGTGACCAATATTACAGCTTATGGAAGCCAAAAAATTGCAAAATGGACTAAGTTCTCTGGAGTACCTAAAGTAGTAATTCACCTAATGTCTACAACAGCCGGGAAACAGATTCCCTTTCTGCCTTAGAAGAGCCCATTTATCCATTTCACAGGGGATTTGTGTGGTGTAAAGCTCCTGAGAGCCCATGGGCTAACAGAGGGAACTGGCATCCAGCAGCACAGGGCAGCCCAGGCAGCCCATCAGCAGCAAAGCCACAAAACAGAGCCAGAGGCAGCTCTGAGGCTGCCAACACAACTGCCTGCAAAAGCTGCCAACGAGCCAGAAACTGCTTGTGGGAAAATATCACTTACTCTTAGCATCTGGGTCCCGTGATTACTGTCCAAAGAAACACAGACTGGTAAGATAATGGCAGGATAAATAGCACTTCATTTCTATTTCTTCCCCTTTACTCCCACAGATTTTTGCTACGCCACCCCCCCCTCCCCTCACTTGTGTACAGAGTTTAAAAAATTTGTGTTCTTTTTAATCTTTCTGTTACTCGTGAAGTAAGACGAGCCTTTCTGCTTCATCTCTAAAAATAGCTTTTGCATGCTTCCCCTGGCTTCCGATGTATGAGACATAGTGGGGCTATTTGTTACCATTATTGACATGTTTGTGGTGAACTGCAAGCGTGTTTATAGAAGAAATGAAGTCCCTGCTCTCTTGGAGGTAATCCTGGGGTGTCTAAAAGACTCATGGGAGTCCTTGACATGGATTCTCTAAAATGAATTTCTCTTCCCATATAAATAAATTATCTTGGGACGAAATATTTATATTTTCCTTCTATTTCAGGAAGGGAGCAGATGCAAAATTTCCTGACAGTTTTAGCAGTAGTGCCCTGCACAAGCTCTCTGCTAGTGGGGGTAAGAAAGGATGAGAGAAAATAAAAAGAAGAGAAGGGCTTTGCACTTACCACTTGCAGTGTAATAGAATGAGAAACGGGGCTTTTGCGACAAGCAAATAGGGCAAAGTGAGAATTGGCTCCCTGAGGTGATGGGTGTCAAAAATGCTAGGAAACCTAAAGGCCAGAGATGCCTTATGGCTAGTGAATTGGCCCTAACTTTCCCAAATTATTCTGAAGGTTGCCCAGAAAATTTTACAGTCAATAGCTTTTGTTTGGAATCAATAGATTTCCATTTTCGTGCGGTATCTATTCACTGACAGGGGAAAACAGTTTCTGTTAAAAATATAGAGCATTGTTGTTTTACCAGTACAGGCTGTTTTTTCATGCAGAAATTCACTAAAAGACGTACACTGTAACCAGAACTGTGCTTTGTACATTTGCACTGTACTGAAACAGACCCAGACAGTCACTCGTTAAAACTGTCCAGTTCTGTGTAACATATATGGGATTTTGCAACATGCCAGGTGTTAAACAAAACATGAGGTGACATCATTCTGTGGACTGTGCTATAGAAAACAGAAGCTCCTGGTGGTTTACAGGAAAAAAAAAACCACACCACTTTTTGGTGAACTGCATACAAAATGATGGAAGAGTACAAGTTGTTACTCTGTTTTGAAACTGGCCAAATCTGTTTCTCTGTGTGCACAAATTAATGGTTACAAGCTGATGGTCTCCACTAAATCTTTCATTAAAAATATTCTTTCTAATAAGGAATAAGGATCTTTGAGTAAAATAAACAAAATTTATAGGAATATCTGTGGGCTGCAGGTATATTTAAGTGCATAACCAGCAAGATAATATCCAGGGGAGACTAACCAATAACATAAGAGGCAACTGTAAAGTGGAGTTCCTGTGTAATAAACAGAGCAATATGGATTCAATGCCAATCTGGTTTTTGTTTTTCAAATTCTCACAGGCAGAAGGGTTTTTGATTCCAGCAATGCACTCTTTTGATTGATGGATTATTTGATCAAATGTTGCTATTCCTGTGTAAACTAATGAATTCCAAAACCTATTCAAATTTATAATATTATTTATATCTTCATTAAACAAATAGCAAACGTTATTGCTGAATAGATCTGGCTCCTCCTTATTCGTTGGACTAGGTCTATATTCAAAACCAAATGTACTTCCAGTGTGAGGCCAAGCTCTTAGAGGAAGGTACTGTACATATAATTGGTATTAGCCAGCCTTGTACTTGGAAACAAGAGGAAAAGTAGATGGGAAAAATGCATTGCTTTCAGCAAGGAAAAGTACAGAAAACTAATGGAGGTATCTGTGATGTGTCATGCGACCTTCGATTTCAATCCTGTGGAAAGATAAGCACAGAAGCCCATGTTTGATAGCTCTGAGTATGGGTCAAAAGGAAACACACCTTGGACAACATCATACGCATGCCAAGAAATGCTGGCCTAACTCTGTTTTACCTTAAGCAAAAAAGTTAAAAGTTGTGTAAAGACATATTAAAAGGTTATAGCTGAAGCCAGACTTTATATGCAGGCTTTCTATTTATTGTCTTGCAATAACATAGTGCTGATTTCAAAGTAATTTTTTAAAAAAGGAAAGGAGGTTATTTGTTCCTTTAAATAGGAAGTTGGTACATGGAACATTTTGCTTGCCTTTTCTGTCCATATTGAGTTTGTTTATTGCTTTCTTCAGTTATTTTACTGTCTTGGATATTTAGTGGCATACAGATCTCGCTTACATTCAACATTTTCATATTTCATTGTATTTTAATTACTATAAAACCTTATGCACAAGCCGCATCATAACATTATTTTCCTTCACTCCACTGAAAATCATGTACGTTGTCTTGAATGTGAGAATATTTTTAATTTTTAATATGGAATTGTTAGAGAAGATACACAGTTTGAGCAGTTAGGCTCAATGTTCCAAATAAAATACATCACCTGCATTTCAGGACAAAAAGAGACATTGTAGTTTACTTGCTTTATAGGAATACCAATGCTACTTCATCCTTCACAATCTTACAGTTCCTGCATGACCAACAGAAAAATTTTGAAATTCTCACCAGTAAAGACATGGTCAGTAGTATTCATCTATTTAAAAAAAATAATATTATAATTGTTTTCCCTAAAATACATGGGGTTTGTTTTTATACAGGCAGGCATTTCTTTTCTCTAAGACATCAGCTGAAACTACAGAGAACTAGTTAGCTGCACACACACACTCCATATTCATCCTGTATTCTTTGGAATAACTGCCCAAATTTTATAGGATTTTCTTATAATGATGTTATATGATATCGTTGTTGTGATACCTGCATATGTAGAGATCTTAATATTGATTTACTGTGTCTTTTGGCCATCCTTGAGCAGCGTAGATGGCAATTACAGCTGTTGGTGGTATCTATTTTGTCTTTTCATAATTGTCATTTCTGGTTCTACTTAAGATTAAAATATGAAAATTGCATCACGTGCACATGAACAGGGCACCAGCTAAGTTATCATGGCAGCGTCATCATTTTAACCACCATCCTCTCCATCTTCTTTATGAAAACTGCATACTGTAACAAACTTTTGGAAGGAATGCATCATCACATAAGCTGCCCTGACAAGAAACCCTCAGCCAGATCATTAATATCTTCCCCCAAAAATTCACCAGGGACAGAGAAACACCTGTACAACTGCACCAGATGTTTCTGAATAGTTTTGCTTGAGTTGCTGTCTGAGACGGATCAGTTCAACACCGATTCCTTTGCTAGATCTGAAATCACTTACAGGCTCCTTGTCAGGGCTTTTCTCAGCTGAAGTTGCAAAAATTGCACAATAGATACTGAAAAAGCAGTAGAAGTAAATACGAGGAGGAATAGCAAACGACTGTTCATGCTGTCCAGTAATCAAAATAAAACACATTCCAGCCATACACTTGGAAAAGAAGTAGATAATTTAAGCAAAGAAAGACCAGAAAATATTTTCAAACTGGCCAAGTCCCTGTTTTTAGAGCAGTGATTTTCTTTAGCACTAGAAAAAGAAATCCTTGTGCAGGGTTGACTTGGTGTTGGTTTCTTTATGATCTGTTCATGTATAACACACAGCTGAGATAACGGAGAACAAATATTACATGCAAGCATCAACGTTATATACCACTCCTCCCAAGCAGGGTGTTCTATCAATTGTCAATTAACTGAATCTTCTATTAAAAAATAAGTTGAACAAAGAAAAACAGTATGAGAAGATGCTTGGTTTTGTGCTTTTAATTTTTTTTTTTTTTTTTTTTTGACACACTCTGCCTTGTATTTTAAAAGATCTTTTGCACACATTTGGATACAGATGAGAACAATTAAATACCCCCTAATAATTAACGTATATGCAATCTATAGCATGCATTCTCTTCTTATTAGAGGCTGTGGGTTTTTTGTTGCAATCTAGCTAATAAAGGCTTTCTTTTCCACAAGAGAATTTTGACAGGGTTGACTCCAGACGGCTTTCCAGCTGAGGTCTGGGGCCTTGCTGAACCTTCAAAATTTTCCCATTTGAGCTGCATCAAAGTGAAGGAAATTCAAGGATCACTAACGTCTCAGATGGTAGCACTTGCCCTAACAACCAAGGTTCAGGAATTCTTTGGAGCAGGCTGAGGTCATTTTTCTCCCCTTTTCTCCTAATGCTTTTCTCTATTAATCAGAGCTCACAGCTCAGATTGGTCTTCAACTTCCTCCCAATCCTTGCTAAGCCTGTCATTTCTAGCTATTATTTACTTTAATGGACTTTGGCTGATCCCTTATGAAGCTTTGGATCTGAGAATAATAAGGCTGGAGAGTAACGGGCACAGACATGGGTGTGGGTTTGCCTGCAGATTAACCGTGGCAGATGGGCTTTATTGCGGTTTCCTGTGTGCCGAGTGTTGATTGAGAGGGTATAATGAGAGAGGTGGTGTCTGCACAATGGCTGCAGCCACTTCATTGCACCTCGCGTCTAAACAACCCCATTTTTCTAAATCTTTGGGTTGTGAAATTTTAGGAAGTCAGAGCACAAGAACAAGTACAAAAACAACTGTAAATAACCATGAATGTTAATCCAACCCTAATTGGTCCCTTCTTTCATTATGGGTACATTTTGCTTAGCTCCCCCTTCCCCCTATTTCTTTTAACAAATGAATGATATCGACAGCTATGCATACATTTGACTTTTATAAGAGTTTAACATAAATATTACTTCATATCAACATATATGATTACTAATATTAATGTCCTGTTAGTTTTTGCATTATTAACATCAGCAATGAAAGCTTACCTTGCAATCATCTTGTTATGCTTTGGATTTTTGTCATCTCAGGGAAATTTGTTTGAATTAAATTATCTATTGTCTAGAGAATATAAAAAAATAAGAGCAGGAAAATTGCTTAGTATCTGGCAAAATGTCAAAAATATGCTTTTCTGAGTCCAAATGCCATTAACTTTCAACAGCGATCAGATGATAAATTATTTTCAGCTATAGGTATTATCAAAAGATCTTTTACAAATTCCCCATTTTAAAGATTTTACTTAATTCCTCCCTTTCACTGATGGATTAAATCACAACTATTGATTCTTTTCTTCCTTTGGGGCTTTACCCATCTGTCCTAACGCTTTCATCCCAGCACCCCTTGGGCTGAGAGAAGTGTTCTACAAATGAACCAGTGAAAACCTGGAGAAGATTCCAGGTCAAGTTTGTGTACAAGAGTTTAAATTTTTAGTGACAGTCTTCCCTTACTGCAGACGAAAGTTTCCACACAGAGCTGCACAAGCTAGCCCCACCAATTATCCTCCTCCTTTGAAAACCATTATCAAGTTTTTCAAAACTTCTTTCATTTCACTGTTGTCACTCGATGAAAAGGAAACTAACCACCATGTCAAGACAACTCGGCTGCCTGGCAACCAAGGGCCACATTTTAATTCTGACTTGCTTCTGGTCTTGACTAATGGAAAGTGACTATGTTAATCCAGTCAGAAGAGTTGTTTGTCACTTCTGAAATGCAAACAAAACTATATTGTTTCGAAAGTCCTGGGTGTGATTGATGTAAAGATTTACAGTAACATCATTCATTTGCTCTTGTGTTTTAGTGGGATTGATGTCATATCTTTTCATGCTTTATTAAATGCTTTCGGAGAACTCAAATACATGATGCTTTTTGTCCTAAAGAATCTAAAGAGTTTTTTCTTACGCAAGAAAACTGGTCTCCAACTCGTGAGATTCAATGATTCAGCTCAACATGTGTTTATAATTTAATAAGAAACATTAGCCAAGAAAGGTGAATATATATCAAACTGACCGGGAAAAAAAAAAAAAGCCAAGATGAGATAAAAAAATAAAATCAACAGCTTGGGGGAGGGGAAGGGAAAATACACTGCTATCTTGCCGGCAATAAAGCTTGTTTGGACAAACTTTCCCACAGCTGAGTTAATTCCTCCCCGTCCCCATAATACCAAAAAGAAAAGTTCAAATTCTGCTCCCCACTTCTTTAACTGTAAATAAATATATAGTCACAAATATAAAGCATGTGTCCATTGCATTAAAATGTAACTGAAAACATTATAAGTAATATCAGCATCAATTATCCTATGACAGATTCAAATAGGTTTAAACAGTTTGTTTTCAAAGTAATAAAAAACCAAAACCATCTAAAAGCAATTATATTGCAAATTATTTTTTTGTAAAGGCCAGCTCGTTGACTTTTCTATTAGATTAACAATCAGGAAAGGATGAATGAACCTATAGATAATTTTCTCCTCTGGAACAGGACAGGCTTACACACTCTCCATGCATATATATATAACTATTTGTCATTATACATGCAAAATGTGGGTGTGTGTATTAAAACAGAAAGGAAAACATAGATATTGTGGTAGTTTCTGTTCTATTTCAATAATATAAATCACACTCCAAATGCTTATTACTCATTGAGGCAATAATTCAATGAATATTCAGAGTGGTGGGCTTAGGCTTATGCGAGTATACTTTTATCAGCATCAATAGTAAGCTGGAGCTATTTTCCAAAATCAATACATTTCCTTTTTGCTGTTCTGGCAATACCTGTTAATAAGCAGACTCTTGTTTGGTTTTTTTTTTTTTTTTAATTAGATTATTAAAATTTAAGCACAGTGATAACATATGCCGTGTGTGATTCTTCGTGATAGTCCACAAGGCATCCACCACGTCAGTTCTCTGTGTAAAAATTTAGAAGTTTTGATGGATGTACGTATATGTGGAGAAAAGAGAAGCAATTCAGACTATGATTCGGTTCTGGTCCTTCTTGGTCCATGGTGGACGCTGATCCTATTCTAAGCCTTCCTACAAATCAAGCTGTCCTACGCACAGCTGATGCAATACAAAACTCCTGCCTACCATCCTGAGCTAATGAGATGTGGGACATTATGGATCAAAGGGTCCAAAATATGAGTGGTCAGCAAAGAGCCAGCGCAATGCCACAAGGTAAGACAATAATGAATATTGATTGCAGGTGGCCCCAAGGAGCTATTGTCTAGATCCAGTCCCCAGAGTATGACAGTATTGATATCAGTGGTGTAGGCAGCTGTCAGTGCCATATAAGCAAGCTTTCGGCTGAGGGCCATGCTGCAAGAGGTTAGCACCTGGCAGAGGACACGGAGAGACAGCCCAGTGCCGACAGTGCTGTAGCTGCTCCCACACAGCTGGGCTCAGCAGGGGAGGGTGCAGGACCTGCTTTCCCCACAGTGAATCTGTTGGTTTGTTGGTGCAAGGCTGTGTCTGGAACCTCCTTTCCGCAGTCAGAAATCACCAGGCTTCGAGCTCCTCTGGGAAAAGGTAAATCCCACCTTTGAGGCCGTGAAGACACAGTGTTTCCTTGATTGAGTCTGGCCTCAGCAGGGACTAGTACAAAACTGTGAGGGAATCCTGAATAATTGCACTGGATTAAAGCAAAAGGGCCTTGGTGCTTTGCTAAGTAAGCGAATTCCACTTCATGCTAGTAGTATGGAAAAAGGGTAAATTAGAGGTCTAGATTTCTTATTTAAGAGAGCTCTGCTGGACAGATGAAGCCGAGAAGTAAGGATGTGCGCCTGTCCACCTTCCAGAAAATAATTAAGATCTCTGCCAAGGCCTGCTACTTCAGGATCCCTCAATGCATGATTAAGTTGAAGTATTAGTGACCTGAAGGAAGAAGAAGAAGGAGGAGAAGGAGGAGGAGGAGGAGGAGAGGAAGCAGCTGCCCAGTCTTTCCACTGCGTTGAAGTCAGGACTGGCTCAGACAGAGTAAATCCATTGAGTAAGGAAAATAAATATGCATCCATTCAGAAGATTATCTAATCAGTCTAGGTCTAGATATTAGGTCAGTGGATTACCTCAGTGTACCCGCCGGTCTCAGCAAGCCCTGCATCTCCAAGAAGAAACAAATTAAGAACATGCACATTCCAGGATCTCAGCATTTACAGTCCTCATCATAGCCAAAAAGCAAAAGCTGGGCGTAAAACTGTCTATAGCCAAATTATACACAAAGCGTGTTGTAAATCAGCTTCACCCCAGGGAAGGCAAGCTGTAAACTACCTATCATTTTACACAGCTATGTATAACCATCATGGTGGAGGAAGCCTGAAAAGGTCAAGAGATTTTTCTAAACTACCTACATCTCCGGAGTAGCTCAAGAAGCCATGTAATCTAAGGTCCTCAGATAGTATCTCTGCTGTTTTTTTCCTTATGGAAACGAATGTGTAGCTTTCTATCTGCCTTCAGCTGAATTAAATACATTCCAGCATCTCTAGAGCAGCACTTAGACAGATGCACTCCTCCTTGCACTCTCCTGGGTAATCCTTCTGGGGGGAAGAATACATAACGGAGCCCTCAGCTGACAATCTGGGAGGCCTGCCACTGGATTTTGCCATCAGTTATTTTTCAACTGATTCAAAGATAACACCAGGGTTGAAAGCTTGTGACTACTTCTTTTCGGGAAAACAGAGTCTAAACATTTCTTCTTAAGACTGGGGATTATCCCAAAGTTTTGAGAAACCTACTTTAGTCCTACTCAAAATAAAAAAAAAAAATTATTTTTTGTAATATCTGCAGGCCCCATGTTCCTTCCCAAAAATAAATATGCAAATGAAATTGCGGTGCAACTGACTGAAACTTTATGTAATTGTTCCAGGTTCATAAACATTTCATGAACTCAGATTAAATTTCAATTACAATGCAAGTACTTCCATGAGCGGCAGAATGAAAGATGCCAGTTCTCTTTGTGCTCATAGTTAGATTCCCTGGGACCTCAGGAAGCGCAAAGCTCCAAGGCAAAGTGCTTTCCCAGGTGGGACGTCCTGCAAGAACTCTTGTTACCAAAGAAGCTTTTCTCGCACTGGGAACAAGAGCACATCTTCCCTTGCTACTGGTTTCCACAAATCTTATGGGAATTGGCCACCAATTCAGTTCAGTACCTATAGGGCACAGCCTGACACAGACATAAAATACACACAGAGAGGTGTGATCATATAAAAAGTATTTACAAACAGGATAAAGACTAGATTCTCTCAGGTGTAGACAGAACCAACAATAGGGAAAAGCCAAGGCTACATGGGCAAGGATTAATGTAAGGCTCAGTGGTGAAACATTAGTGACTCTGTCTTTTTGTCATAGAAAAGACTTTGTCCCCCAGCTCCTGGCTAACCTGCCCTCCATAGCACCTGCCTGGCTTTCCATCTGGTTTAGCCAAAATTCTTTCACCCCTCATATACTGCTGCTTTGTCTCTTTCAGACATTGCTGAGATCACCTTCTGCATTCTCTGCTCTGATCCCCTTGCTAATTTTCATCAGCGATAGCATTCACAGCCAGTTCCATTGCTCCTGGGAGGGTAGGCAGACCCTCCCCAGCCTCTGATTTCAATTCCCTCAGCTCTTCCCAATCCCTTCACCTCGCTTCTGGCAGATTAGGGCTCTACAGCTGTGCTCACAGTGCCCCCTGTCCCAGGACAGGTCTCTTGCCTTTCCAGTCTGTTAAAATTCTTGTCTCCAGGAAGTGGATCATGACTTCTTGTTACTCCAGATGTTGTACCAGTGCCTCACATTGTGCTTGTTTGTCATCTTTTCATTGTATGTTCCTTTCAGCAGTGAATACAACTTATTTGTGTTGCACACAGTGCCATGCAAATTTAGGGCACAATTTTAATGCATGATAAATAATTACTATAATTAACAGAAAAACAAAATGCCTCCTGGCAATTTGTCAGGACTAGACACCTCTTTCCCTGCCAGATATTTTCATATGTATGACATGTACATATAAGATCCCTCTTGCCTCTGTGTAGGGACATGCATCTCCCATTAGCAGTAATGGGAATTATGTGTGTTCACTGAGGGGAGACTGTAGTTTACCCTGGCTGGGGTGCTATATTAGTTGTGCTTTATTGGATCATATGGAGCATGCCAAATAAAAAAAGAAAAAACACCTTTCCATCTTCATTGTTCAAAGAGAAATATATAGGAAACCCCTGTACACAATCATGCTTTTAATTAAGTGTTATTTGTATGTGCTATTTCTCTCCAATTTCCTATGGCTATATCAAAAATAATCTGCAAAATAAAGTGATTAGGGATAAAAATTAGCTAGAGTTACCAGACTGATGAGAAATTTAAAAAAAAGAGCAATTTTAATAAACCACATTTTGAAACTATAAACATCCTTGTATGGGTAGACGCTGCACTGCAAAATACTGAACTTCATTTCACTATCAATTTTCTGATTCATCTGAAGAAGTTCATTATCTGTTAAATTGAAGGCAAGCCTCCCACAGAGGAATGCTATCTAAAGATGGATGTGTTTGTGTGTGAAAGGATAGCCTTTCTTAGCTGTTTATCAAAAAAAGACATTCATGGACTAGTTACTATACCTCACTACTTTGTAAATATAAAGTACAATACATACATACAATCATATGATGGTGGTTTATTTTTGTCATCTGGTTGTGACACGTTAACACAAATTTAGTCCAAATATCCAAAGTTATGCTGCTAGGAATGTTGCCATCTGGTTTTAATGAATATCTGGGGTCCATTTTTCAGTTAAGCTTTTCTTATTGTGTTTGTGTGTTGCTTTTTCCAAGCTATCTGCATAATTGCTTAAAGATTTTACTGCAAAATTAATATCCTCACTGTGAATGAGGGAGAAGGGCAAAAACCAGGATGACAAAGGCTGAAATGAGGTGAAAGGCAAATTCAATTTTTCCTTGCACCATAGAAACCTCGTCAGGACTAGCTTTATCTGGTAATCCACATTTAAACTTTAACCTGTAGGGGGGCTCTTTGTGTTAGTTAATGTAAGCATAAAAAGAGTCTGAACCACTAATCAGATTAATCATATTTTGTGAGACTCAAAAGCTTCATTAAAAGGACCTCGTTTCCAAGCTACACATTTCAGAAAGGGAAAAAAAGTTGGCTATGAAAAGGAAAGAGTAACACTGAAATTCAAAAAGACACAGACTGTGTGTCTCCTGGAATTAAACCAAACAGAGTTAAGAACTGGAACAACATCCACCTTCATAAAATACACCTTGACGATGCCAAAATAATTAGGACATTTTACTATTGAAATTATGCATTCCCTACGTTTACAAAGCTTTATCTTACGCACTAGAGAGAACTAGTTATTAGATAAATACAATAAATGTCTTTCCTTTCCTCATATTTATGGAAGTCTGCCTCTCCACTGAAGAAATCATATTTCCTAAGTAATTTGGGTGACTCCTCACAGACAAGAAAATGTGAACTTCAGAAGAACGGGAATCTATCATCTGCAGTTAGGTTATTTACATTCATGCAAGAAACACCACAGTTCCCTAAAGAGCAAGAAAGTGAAAGAGCAAGCCACTCTCCCAAGTTGGCACAGCATTGTGCCCTCTTTCAAAAACAAAAGAATAGCTCTATCTTTAATAAACAAATGGTTTGACACAAATGAAGCTTCAGTGAGCATTGGTGAAGCACATGCATATGAAGCAAAACATGGTTTCAGATCAGGATCCCAACCACAAGATTTTCATCATGAAGTTCAACAGGAACCATTTGCACTTAGGAGAGTGTGAAACCCATTCAGATCTCAAATTACCCAGTATTGTTCTGGAATTGGTGGGCCTCTGAAATCAGGTTACATTTTGAGGAAACGATGCAAGGAACTAACAAAGCTGAAAGTCTTATATTTGAAAGAGTATTCAATACTGAGCAAATAAACACTTTAAAACAGTTACATTCTCCCTAAAATGTCTTGTATTTAACAGTTGGAGAGAGAAATCAAGAGATGACAGCACTGGGATGACTACTTGAAATACAGACTCACCTGTTTTCCAGCCATGGGACTGGGGAAGCAGAGCTAGCCTCACCTTTGTTTTCAAAGTGAGAAGGAGCACCCTCATGCGGCACGGCAGCCAAACTGTTTGCTCATATTCCATCATTATGTTTCCATTTTTCTTTTCCCGTAACTTGCCAATCTCTCTTCTTGTTCCTGCAAGCTGCATGGCCCTCCTCTGTGTGACCTGTATTCAACGGTAAGTTCACTCCTCGACCATTCAGATAACCTAAAATACATTTTTATGCACACATTGAATTATCCACTCTACAGTAGGTTATATACAAGTTAATAACTTTATAAATGTCTGTTTACAAGTATTGTCTATAACTGTATTGAGACTGTATTCCTTGGCAAAGTCAGTTATACCTAAAAGCACTGCTCATACCCTGGGTCAGGTGACAGCAGGTGAGGAATCTTCTGCAGTAAATAACCAGTCACCAAGTCACGAAGTTTTACCACAAGCTTTCATTTTATGGCTGTATTTCTGAGTGTGTGCCATCCTGTGCCCTGAGGTCTTCACTGTACCTTCATCCAACCAGGCAGCTGTCAAAATGGCCCTCAGCTCCATCCAGCACACATTCCCCAGCTTTCTCTTCCAAGGAAAAGGAGGGGAGAAAGGCCAGTGAATGCCAAGGTCTTGCTCCAGTAAGGATCCGGGATGTGGCCAAGAACAGGCTCCCAGGTTCCTAGTGTAGATGTAGACCACAATACCATTGAATTTCTCAGAAAATATCACACAGATCTAAGTTATTTATGAGCTGACTTCAGCACATGTTTGCACCACTGTAAATCCAGACCAACTGCACTGGCTTTGGCAGAATCCTTCTAAGTCTAAACCAATGCAATTTAAAGCAGAATCTGGCCCTTTAGTTTTATAAGCAGCAAGAAATGCAACCCTAAAAACACAGACACAAAGAATTTTGTGTGAACACAAAGAGAACAGTTCACAGGTCTGACCCAAAGCCAGGAATTTAAATGATCCAAATCTAACTCCAAAAATGAGGTTTTTGAATTGCAGACATGAAGAAAAAGGACTGGGATGTATTAGTGCTATTGACCACCATTTTGTATTGGGCCAGGTTTTCTCAGCCTTCCTGGTACTGTCTCACCTCATTTTATGACAATGCCAGTGGCATCCATCCACTCCCAGATTTTATTTCCATGCAGCACAAACAGCTATAGTAAAAAATATCCCCTATTGGCTTGTCATCTGAGCTGTGGTACTTCCCAGTCCATAACAGGGCAGAGTCAAAGGGATTAGCTTTCAGCAGTGCTGTCCCTCTGCTAAAACTGCTGGAGATGGTTTAAGCCAGCCTGCTTGCCTTTGCCTTGAGCTGAATTGGGGCTGTTCCCATGTCAAATACACGCTTTAGCTGAGGTTAATGAATAGCTGAGGGGAAGCAAACTAGTGCAGCTGTTCTGACTATGCTTGGGGCATGTTTCTTATTTCATAGATTGGGAAACTGAGTCAGAAAGACATAAAAATCCCACGCCTGTGCCCACAGAAATTTGTGGTGGATGACCCTCGCAGAACTAGTCTTTGACCTCCATGTCTGCAGCCCTTCCTCCTGCCTGTACGTTGTCTGCTCTCCAGCTGTGGAGGCACAGAGCAGGCAGCACCAGTTGTCCCTGCAAGCAGCACTATGGGGGTGGCAGTGCACCAGGATCACCTGCTCCCTGCCCAGCATGCCGGCGACTCAAGGGGGCACGTTCGTTTCCCAAGAGATGGAACTACAGTGGCACAGCAGCAAACACGTTCATCAATAGAGTTCAAAGGCTGGGAGGAATCAAATTGTACTCACCATCTCAGACAAAATACATTCAGTAATTTCTTTTCCCTCCATCTTAATTCTAGGCACAGGTAATGGGATCTCTATTGAAACCATGTATAAAACCAGCCAACTCTGAAACAAGCTAAAATATTAGCTTATGTTTTTCAGCCAGAATGATGACTAGTGTCTAGTGAATGTATATTTCATGGTGAGTTTTTACAAAAATCTTTAAATTTGTGGGTCTGTTAAAATCCAAGCAACTGTTGAGATGGTTGTCTAAGTTGGATGAGGTCCACGTTCTCTAAGTCGCATAATGTCACTTCTCTCTGCTCTGTCCAGAACAGACTGCTCATTTCAGAACAGATTTTACCTTTTTAAAAAAAACCCCATGCCACACATATGGAAAAAAACCCAAACAACCCCCCTCCCCATGTTTTATTTCCATAACATATAATGAAATTATTTTAAAAAGTAGTACTAACCTTATAAATTCCAAAGCAAGGCAGCATTGGAATGCCCACCAGTGATGCCCACAGGAAAGCAGTAGATCGAGAGCTTTTACCACTTCTAATAAAAGTTTCAGTTCTGCAAAGAGAAAATCCCCTCTTTTCTGTAGTTCCAGACTCTAGAGATTATTAGGTAGGTAAAGCAAGCTTCTGATCTTTTGATCATTCATAACTCTTTGGGAAGAAGTTTCCCACAAGGCTCAGGATGCTCTAAGTCACATTTGTTTCTGTTCTCCAGCCTCCCTCTCTCCAAGTTAAAACTCATGCAGAACAAAAGAGCACTGCTGAGCTCAGCAGCATCGCGAAGGAGGAATCTGTGGCACCCTAAGGCCTGTTTGTATAAAAATGTGTAATGTTACCAAGAAAATGGAGAGGGAAAACATTCCCATGACTGCTTGGTAGGGCTTCACGCCTATGAGGCATGTGTGAAGATAGCTTCACACCTATGAGTATTGCACAGAGTCTGACCCTCATCTCTTCTCTGAGATCTTAAATGATGTTCCACCTGGGGACCCAACTATAAACATTTTTGCACTTAGAGAGCAATAAAAAGAGAACACATGGGATAGGTTAAATTTGCAGCTTTTCTCTATAAATAATGAGGATGCATTTTTCCCTTCCTCCTCCTGACAGCCACCTTCTGGTCCCTTGTCCCTGCTGCACTTGCATCTAAACATTCCTATCTCCAACACTTTAAGTACCTGGTTTAAGCATCTAATATACTTTGGGACACAAAATGTCAGAAGGAAAAATCCTGCAGGGGAGGAGTAAAATTAGCTTACTTTTCTGTCTGGCTGCCCCAAACACAACAAGGATCCCATCCTTTAAAATTCCTAATACCTATGACAGCACAGGGAACCACAGAATTCTTCCATATCGCTCAGTGAGATTCTACAGGGAAAGTTTAAACCCTACACCCTTACCAGGATTGGGTCTGAGTGCATATAATGGACAAAAATATAGAAAAATACTATTGCTTGAGCATCAAAAAAGATTTGGAGGGAAAGAGAGAATACCAAAGAACAGGACAGTTCCCTAAAATTATCTGGATGCAATATGAACCAGCCTCCAGTTCTGTGGGTTTCTGTTTACCCTTGCAAATCAGAGGAGGCATTTAACCAGAGAATCTATTGGTTTGCTATATTTCAGAGTGTTATTTCAGCTGGACAAACTATGAGCAGTTTTGCAGCTGCAAACAGGTATAATGTCTAAAGTTTTTAGTGACAAAGTGGCATTGTATCCTTAAGACTTATATTGCTATGGTATGGTGTTTTATTCAGATGATCAGAGTAATAAAATAATAGTTTTCTATTGCCTGAATTGCTGTTGAACTATAAAGCCCATTTCTCTATCTCTAAATGAAGAGAAATAAGGTATTTTTCCAGTGTTCGGCACCAATAGCATACTTTTAGAATGTTTCTGGTTATGGACCCATCTGCATCCTGTTCCACTGCTTCTGCACAAAGGAAAGAGAATCAGAACTGCACAATAACAGAGAAGGGACAAAGAAATTACTCCCAATATTTCCGCCACTCCTAACATGAAAACAGATTTCTAAATATTATCACCTACCATCTCATTTGAGAGGCTGCACTTCACCAGCGATGAGAGAATTTGCTCTATTGAAATCATAGTATGGGCACATTGCTAACTCGTGTTTGTGAGCTAGCATCACCTAAATTACCGTTTTATGACCCAGTATTAGAAAAAGAAGGTTATGCACAGTGAAACCTGATTTTAACTGGGAATGTAGTAGTCAATTTAGCAGGGAAATTTAGTCACTGAGGGAAACATGCCTTTTAAAGCCATATTGTCTAGAAGAACAGATTCAGAACTATCTTTCAGACTATCTTCTCATGGGTCTTAATAACGGTACTTTACAAACAGCTTTTTGTAATGAAATAAGCATTAACCCAGGTGCATAGATTGCACACAGGCCTTAGCCGCTATAGCACAATCCCACTCTGCTTATCACTCATGTTGCAACATCTCTGCTTTTAAATGGTTAAACCACTCCATAACAGATTTGCTTGTAAATATATTACAGACTTCATAATACCACGCTTCACCTGTAGTTTGTATCTTCAACCTGCTGCATGCATGCAGAACTGAGGCCCCAAAGTCTGAACGAGTTGCCTTAGTTTATACTGCAAGTTAGCATAAGACCTGAGAAATTAGTTTTATTTATTTACTTATTATTTATTTATCATTTATCTCAGTTCTACACACAGTTTCCACAACAACAGGAACTAGGCAAAGTATAGTCTGCTTTGCTTGCCTGGCAATTCTCTTTTAAATGGATAGTGAGTATTTTGCATCTACTTTCCTAAGTGTACAGTTTGAGACCATGTTAGTTAGGGTGGCTAAAACTAGGTGCTCAAGATCAGTGACATTTTGAAAACATTCCCTAAAACTGTCCTCATTTTCAGTTTGGAAGTAAGTACTGGCTTCACAGTGCACCTGATGAGGCCAAGGTGCTGCGATCCCAGAAGTTAGTAGGCGATCCCCCTCTCCCTCCTGTACCACCAGTGCATTTCTCTACACTTCAGCAAGAGAAGCAGTGAGAGCTGTGCTCAGGCCTCACGGGACAGGAAAGGAACAACTTTTTCTTCTAGGAAAACATGCATTTCTAAACTTAACAGGGCCCATGACAGAGTAAGCCAAAGACATTAATATCAATAGTGATGGCTATGTGGCTTGGGTGAAAGCATGCCTAGTTTAGAACTAAAGATACAAAGTGCTGCCTGAATACTGAGTGTTAATATATTATAAGGGAGAAACACAGGCTGGGATCTAGAGGGCCCTTTGCTTACCCTTCCACAAGTAACTCCCTCAGGTCTCCACATGGATCTTCAGTCTTCCTGAAACAATAATGACACAGGTGAATTGTGATTTTTCCAGTAGTTTTGCAATCGTTTGAAATGGATGCAAACTATTTTGCAAAGTGATTATGGGGAAAACATACAAACGATCTTCAACACAGCATAACCTTTAACAGAAAAACAAATACATTCCAGTGAAAACCAACAACTTTACAGGCAGATAGGAGTATTTATTTGTTCAGCTGGCTGGTGCTGGATCACCCACAAAAGAGTTTGGAGGGTCTCTGTGTAAGAACTGGGAAGTTCGGATTAGAAATGTGTCTGACTTAAGAGGGAGTTTTAAGCAATTAACTCTGCAAGCACACAAAAGTGAAGCACAAAGAAACACTAATGGGAAGAGTTCATTAATGCAATCCATCCACATTCTCCATCTATACGCTCATTACCTGCTGAAAACATCAGTAGGATTTGCCTATATGAGGAAATGGACCAAAATAACTACTGCAGAATAAACCATTCTTCAATAGCGCTCTGTTTGTCCCTGTGTGGACACTGTAGGAATAATTAGTGCACTTATTCTGTTCTAGAATAATCAGTGCACTAATTATTCCAGACTAAAGTATCTTTTATTTCAAAACACTTTGTCCACAAGGGGAGCTATTGTGAAATAGCTTGTGCTCCTCTGCTCAATTTCCATGTGTAAAAAGGACGTAATCCGTGCTGTTGGAATAGCTGTACCCCCAGACTCCAGGAACAAATCAAATTATAGACAACTTCTGATTCTCCCATCGTTCAGGCTGGTTTGTTAAAGTAAGTGAATACATGGAGTTGTTGTGAAAACAGGATTCAGCTGTATGGCAATGAATAAGCTCTTCTTTTAGGAGCTTTTTCTTTATAAAATTATTTTAGACACATTTGCATCCAAGCTCATTAGATTTAATGATTGTGGTGTGTAGAGGCTGACATGGTAGATGAGACTTTGCCACTCTTCTGCAAAGTGTGAAATGCTAAAATTGGATGAGCATATAGTGTAATTAGCTAATTTGCTGGGGTAGATTTATCTAGTCTATGTGTTTAGAAACACCTCTAATCCAGCACTTTTTGTGATGCAATGCAATTAAACTGCAGACCAACAATGCCTAGACAGTGAACCCAAAACACTGTTAAAAATCTTTTAAAATGAAGGATGGGAATGGTACTGTCAGCTCTTACCAAACTGGGAGGAGAGTTCCAGTACTCTACCTACTGTTCTCCTTTCAGCAGCCCAGCATAACAACTTTGTAGAGTAAATTGCAGAGGCAGACTCAAATCTCTGTTTCTGTCTGTTGACTTTGTTTTGGGTTTATGTTGGTTTTTTTTTTAATCTTTCCATTTTATATAGGGAAGTATAAACATATCAAGAACTGGTCCCCTCCTTTTTATTCAGGGAATTGCAGAATAACACAAGAACAAGGGGATAAACCCATTTTGCTCTCATAGCAGGCATGATTTCACCCAATATTTGAGAACTGGAATGCTCAGATAGAAAGGCTGTGCAATATTCCACTTCATGAAATTGGATACAAGATATTTATATGAAATAAATAATACTCTTTCCACTTCCACATTTCCTATAGGGTTTCACTCCCTCACCATCCAACCTTTGCCTTTGTCTCACTAGAGGGAAACCAAATGCAATTTGGGATATATTTAAAAATAAGTGACATTATTTCTTATCATGTATTTTCAATAACATTTGCAATGGTCATGGGATGTGATTTGCTAAAGTTTTACCAATCTTCTCCTGTGTCTGGCTAAAATCTAGGAAGTTGTCTGATATTTCTCAAAAAGACATTCGTTGTCCAGAAGCATTCAGCCCCTGCTCACAGTATTATTTTGCTTTCAATTCCTCAGCCTTTGGTCTTGAATTTTATTTAACCCAAGATACTCTGTTAATTAATAACTGCTCCAAATTCACTACTAATAAAATTTTCTGTAATATGTTAAAAATAGACTAAATTACATTGATTTTCATCATATCATAAACCTAGAATTCTGCATAGAAAAATTGTTATTAAATATCTCCTTCCCAGAAGAAAATATTGACATATACAGCACGTATATAGCTCCAAAAATCTCTGCTGATGGATTTATTTTCACTCAGAAAACTAATGGAAAAAATTTGATTTGTGGCAAATAACATTTTTTCTATTTAAGGCTCATAACACAGATTTTTGTTGCTAGTGATTCCCATAATAAGTTTTTCCTCAATTAAAGTTTCTGTTCATTTACAAGATGGATGCAATTAGAAATACAAGATGTTGTGTATTCTCAGCTCAGACTCTGTTATTATCTTGTGTTTCTTATGTGCTACTGTAGCTGTTCTACCCTGAATTGAACTAGATTATGATTACTAGTTAAGAACTAAAAATACTGCCATTTTTACTTCTTTCTGTGAGTTACTTTATAAATAAATACTTTCAATTACAAAATTGTTCCCAAAGAAATGGGAATTATGTTGAAAGTACCCCACTGCTGCTGTAACTGTTTCAGATTTATTGAATCCTATATTACAATAGCTCCTGCTGTTTTACCTGGACTGCAGCAATGCCAGACTCCAACCTTGTATTTTGTAATGTTTCAAACCATCTGTGACCAAAAAAAAATACCCCCAACATTCTTCCATCTTCAAGCTTTTGATTAGAATCAGAGTGGAAATGCTAAGAAGAAATTTTAAAATGCCCCCCTTCTCATTTCCAATAGGTTGGTTAAGAGCCACACAGATACATTTCAATTTTACAGTTACCTCAGATTTTGCTGGCAAGGGTCTAATTTAATTTTATCTGTATTTATTAAGGCCAACTCTAGCATAGTGGCGCAGACAATACAACTGAGTGAGGCAGATGAGAGAAGAAACACATTTAGCATTAAAACAATGCTGAACTTGGAGAGACGTGCCTCCCCATCTGCAGATATGCTACAGCTAGTGCTCTGCTTTTAAACTCATTCCTATGAGGAAGTTTCATATCAAATTTCTTGATCTTATTGTCATAATCATTAAAGTGAGAATACAGGCTCCGGATATGGGCTTTACCATTGTATGAAGGCCTGCTGAAAATTTAATGTTTGGATAATTTCACCGTCCTGTTGCTTTAGTACTGGATCATTCTCATTTCTTTTTCAACACAACAATAATTTCAAAACCAAAGCTATGTGATGATATTCTTCCTTCCTTATATCTATACAGACTGTTGCACTCAAACTTTGCCTCATCGTTTTAAAGAGCTGCTCCTTTCTTTTCTGTATACATTTATGTACATTTACTCATTTTTAGTGTCCATTAGAACATTTCAATCACAGAAATTACAAGCTATATCTGGCTCACTGACCACTGCATCACAAATAGCAAAGACAAAAATATAAAGTGGCAAAGGTTCCAGAGTGAAGAAAAGCACTGATTTGGTTTTACACTATAAATAACTCCAGGGGACGCTTCTGATGTACCAAGGGTAAGCCATAGCCTTTTAAAATGTTTACTATTTGTTGTTGTTGTTGTTAAGTACGCCGTGAATATATGCATGAAAGAGAGGGAAAACCTTCTACTGCTTAGTTCTTACCCATTACAGCATCTAGTAATCTAAAGCCAAATACTACCCACCCATTTTAATTGTCTCACTGAGGTCAAAGGGATTATTTACTTGTCTAAACTGGTCCTAAATAATAAGTAAGAGAACCAAATGATACTTAGAGATTGTTCCAAAACAATATAAACAAAACCAGATCAGCTGTCTTGCCAGTTGCTCACATAGAGATTCCAGAAAAGCTATCCATAACACATCAAATTCTTTCTTTTTATTTTCATTCTTGACAAACTATTCTTTCAGGAACACAAGGGCAGGAAAAATCAGCTGCCAGATGGTGAGCTAGGGTATCAGCTATTGGATCCAACGGTACACTGAAAGCAGCCAACATTCTCAAGGGAAGACATTTAATGGCATCTGAAAGGAAAAGCCCCCAATTTCTGGGAAAAAGTAAAACATAATCAACGAAATGGACAACTGCAAAGAACAAAGAGGACCACTGTGTAAGCCAAGATCAGAAGAAAGTGAAATAGATCCAAGAGAGTTATTTAGATTGTGACTTTTGTTATACAGTGCAGATACGGAACAAGTCCTGCAAATAACCAGCTTTTCATGCCAGGACAGAGGGTCTGTATATAAATTTACGCTGAATTTGTCAGAGGAAGATAACATCTTTGGCTTTTCTGACATTCTTTCCCCTGGTCTTTGCGGACATTCACTTCTCAAAGTATTATGGAGTGCTTTCTGTGTTCTATCCCTTGCCACCTTCGCAGATGCATCCAGTGTTACACATTACTGAAATTAGCCCTCCATGAGATCCTGGCAGTTTAGAACAGCCTCAAACAGAGAAAGGATAAACACATATTTGTGTAACTATGAAATGCCTCAGTTGAAGGTAAGCAAAGAAATTAGACTTGTAGAGTTCATAAGGGGAACGCAGATCATAAAATCAACAGACTCCCTGAGATAAAAATAACGACTGAGCCCTTTAAACCTGTGACCCACAGAAGATCATACAAAATGAGTTTGACAAAGCACCATATACAAAACAGTCATTTGCAAACATCATACCATGCTCAGATCAGAGAATCATTCCATATAACCTCACTGATTTCAGGTTTTGTTTTATGATAGTCTACATAGTGAATTTCCAAATACAGTTTCAAACCAGACCTTAACGTAATCTTCGTTTACAAGCTGGACTCTTTTCATTTTTTAGTTTCTTATAAAAACCCAGCTCCCTGCCTAAGATTTAAAGGGGATTTAGATTTCCCTATTGCAATTAGGGGCTTTTAATTTTTTTTTCCCCACCACTCAAGGGTAAGCAGTGTCTTTGAACAAAAGTTCTCCATACCATCACTGTCAAACAAGAGTAACTCAAGTAACTGCAATAGTGTGACTCCAGACATTCACTAGTTTAACAAAGACAAACATTTGGCCCTGAGAAAATTGGGTGTTTCAATTCATGCAATCTGTTTTGAAATATTTGTTGAACATGAGAGATGCAACACAAAGATACTTCTGGACTGTGACAGTAAGAAGTTTAGAAAGATATAAACTTCATGCAGGAATCCCAATTCTGTCTCCTGAATATTAGAGAAAAACATTTTGAGGACAGATTATCCTATAACTATTGATGGTAGAGTTATTTTACTGTCCTCTGAAGTAAATGCTTCTGGTTCCTCTCAGTCATTGGACAAAATGGGCCACAAGTGACATAAAAAGTGGGTACTTGTATGCATCACCATTTTCATTTATGGACCTAACAAGAAAATGACCTTGTAACATTATGTTCTTCCAACTGACATCTTATACTTTTCACTACTCTTTGCACAGTCCAAATTGAAGACCAACATATATCCAGGTGTCCCACAGATTTATTAGCATCAGAGAACAGGGAGGGAACAAAATCCATTGTTATGTCCTTCTACTACTGCATACAAATACAGAAGGACAGAAGAGGCAAGAGAAAAGCAGGACCATGGCTGAAATTCACCCATTGTTTTGGCTACCCCAACTGGCTGACTATGCTAACAGAAAGATTTTTCCATTCCCTGAAGTGGAGCACCAAAGGGATAACTACTTTGGGCTGCCAGGATACCTAGTAGGGCTTCTGCATTTTGAGACATGATTCCTTGAGGCAATATGACTGAAGGGATGCGACTCCCTCCAGCGCAGGGTTCTGCTTAAATGCAACAGTGAGCCTGGAAAAAGATATTAACTCATTCCTCATTTGAGCTGCCAAACATACCAGGAATACCTGGCAGCAGCTCCCCGCCATGCTGCCAACCATTCTAGGTACACAGCTGGCTATTTTAGTGATTTCAGAAGAACACAGAGGATTTGCAGCACAGCAGCAGCAGAGGAACAAAAACAACATTTGATATTTTTTTCACAAATGTCTATCCCAGACTGGATTTAACTCATTCAGGCACAAAACTCCAGAATTAACTAATGTCCTTCATGCCCCAAATCCAGGCTCAACTGCTTCTCTATAAATCAGGCAATTTAAGAGAGGATACCAAGCAACTGCCTCCTAGAATCCTATTCTCAGGATGTTTTATGTTCATGTCACAAGCAATTCTGCAAAGCCTTGATAGGTATATTCATTATTTATGGTCTGCCATAATTATATTGGTTACTCATAGCTTAGCCTGCAGGAGGCAGTGTCATGTGTGGAAAGCAGAACTTATCAATGCTAATGAACTTTTTGCACGGGATTTGAAAAACGGATTTCTCTTGAAAACAAGAAATGCAAAATGACAAGAAGTTTAGTAAGAACATCTGGTCCAGGGTAAAACTGGGGAAGGGTGCCGTTGGTTTTGAAACTTGAATTTTTACCCTTAAAACTTTTTCCTCCAAATAAGAACTACAGCCCTTCTTTCAGCTTCTACTTATATGGTGTCCATGCTCTCAATTATTTACTCAAACTTGCACAGAGCATGGACTGCACTGGCATTTCTCAATAGCAAGGTATTTAAGTAGAAGCAAGTGCCCTCCTTCAGGCTAGAGCTAGTATCACCCATTGGTAGCATTTAAACAGCCTGCTTTCTAGTATTTAAAAAAAAAAAAAAAAAAAAGATAAATCTGGATTAACATATCCTTTTGCATTTTTAATAATGTTATTTCAGTCAGTAAAACTCAGTAAAGAAGCTGGTATTCATGCAAACACCACCGCTGCTACTGGTGCATATAGGCCCAGTGACATCTCAAGGATTATACAAACAAATGTTAAGGTCCAGCGATGCAAAGAAGGCACAGGGCTTCAGACAACATAGTACCCCCCCATGGCTATGGTAGAAATGGTGCACATCAAGAAACTGGCAATAACAGTAAAGTTTCAAATATAAACTCTTAGCTTTGAACTGAATTAGTGAAGAGGGAGATGATAAAACAGACACCCAGCAAAGACCCTTCACAGAATGCCAGCCAAAGTTTCAGCTTTTTTTTTTTTATTTTCTTCAAGTCTGCTAATTTGTGTTTATCAGCACAATGAAAGGTTGGGCATGGAAAGATACTTAAAACTTAAAAGCTAAAACTGGACTGTCTACATTTAATTCTCTTTTTACTAACCATCAGTGAGTATTCTGCACAGACACAGCCCATGCAAGTAATAATAGAGAGAAATTAATTAGATGACTGTAGTTCAATCATGGGGTTTTCTTGACATTTTATACCAAAGGAATGCAGCTCAAGCAGTTTGTAACTGACAGCAATGACATGAAATTGCACTACAGCCTTGATAATTATCCTCTTCATTATTTTTATAATATATAAAGAGATAAAGTACAACATTCCCCTTTCATTTTATAATAGCATTCAGTATAATGGAAGCAGCTGAAGGAGGATGTTTGTCTTACAATGCTACAGTTTAAATCTAGTGACAAGGAAGGAAGTATCACATTAATGATGCACAGAGAACAGCACCACCAGCAGCCATCCTTTATATAATTATTCTATGCAAACTGTAAACATATAGGATAAATAATATATCCCAAACATTTTCTCTTCCTTTCGTTCCTTAATATTCAAGAAACGCCAATAAAACTCACTAGAAGGAAAAATATATTAATCTAACTTACATGAATTCCCTTCTTTGTTAAAAGCTAGTGTCATCAAAGCTTATAAAAACATTGATGACACAAAAAGGGTTGGTAATTTCTTTTACACAGCAGTACCAAGCACTTCTGCACTATACAAGCCCAGAAAATTAATAGAAGTGGGAGGAGTCCTTTTGGCTTCAGATGGAGACACAAAAGTAAAGGTCTTATCAAGTATTATGGATAATTTTAATTAGGGAGGGTAGCGGTAAAACAGTAACAGCTCCATAATTTGGAAAACTATTTTAGACAATATTCAGAAAATGGGAAATCTCAGCTAGAACATGACAGATGTGTATAAGGAGATGAGAAGTTACTGTTTCCCTGTCTACCACAGGGTCAGCTCAACTTGGTATATGAACAACAGAAGTCAGCTCCAGATGGCTACAGAAGAACTCAGTCTGTTACCTTCGTAAAGCAGAGATTAAAATCAGGATAACTTCAGGAACAGCAACTTTGCAGGTAGTTTCAACAGAAGCTGCCAAATTAAGCCTGTAGAGATATGAAGCACTTAAAGCAGCTTCGGAGTAACCTTCTGTTTCTGACCATGAAATAAGGATATTCTCTTGGTGTAACCCCTATAAAAGGTAAACTTTATTTAGTCTAGGTAACATCAGCTTCTTAGCCTGAATTAATTTATTCTAATAATATGGTGACACACACTTCCTTCTGTAGGTTGCTTGGTTCCGGCAGAGGAGATGGATTTTTAATTTACCAACATACCTTTAGAATTACTTTCTTCAGTCATTGTAAGTAACACCCAAAAAGGAAGATGGCTGGTACATAAGCTGAAAAACCATCAGTAACTTTATCAGTTTTTTCATAGCACAGACCATGACATTGTGAATCTAAACAGGAGTGCCACAGAATGCAGACTTGTGTCATGTCTGCTGCAGTATAGGGACATTAACTTCATGGTGTCTGGCTGAGGTTCATTTTTTATTATCTTCATTACATGCATGTATGTGGGTGTTCCTTATTGCTTATCGTATCAGTCAGGTTCCCAGAGGTTTTGCACCACTCAAGCTCTAAATGGATATGTTAAAACTTTGTGGGGAAAAAAAAAAGCCAGAAATATTTGGCTGCTTGCCCAGGTATTGTATGAAGGATAAAACATATCTTTCTGCATTTTTAAGACATGTATTCCTTTAAGTATACCTGACAGCTCTAAGGGTTTTAGTAACACATATACTTCTGCAATATGTTTTGAGTAAATCTGCAACTTCAGCCATTTACCCACCGGTTCCTGTGTCACACAGCCAAACTGACCCTGTAGTTTCCTGGAAACATGGACTTTTTGGGCAATGCCTGCTCTGCCTTGCTTGCCTCTACAGCATAAGAATACAGCACATGAGGCATGGAGGTTGGCCCTGCAAAACACACAGCATACATCTCACCTGTGCATCCACAGCACTGACAATGCGTTCTCTGCATACCGCGCTCCCCCCGGCCTGGCGCTGGACAGGTCTGATGCTTCCTTGTTACAAGGTGATGTAGGGCCAGCCAACATGTGCTGTAAGTACAGAATTGTCAGATCTCCCCTGCGCAGAGAGATCAGCTCCATGTCAATGGCACATCTCTTGGACACAAAAAACCGCTACCATCTTTCCCAGTGACACAGCAGAATGCAGTCTTTAAACGTATCTAAAGTCCACCTTATCACTAGGGAAAATACTTTTCTGTTCCAAAACACACCATGGTTATTCAAGAATGCTCTATTCAGTCACATATACATCCTAGGCAGTTATTTTCATTGTTTTTCAGTGGATCAGAGCAGACTATGATATTTTAAGCCATACAAAGAATAAGGTAATACTAGCTTTTGATCCTAAAGAACAAAAGGTCTGCATTAACCTATGTGCAAAGAGAGGAGAGCTGACAAAATGGGGTAGTGGGGGAGGGGAAGGGAGAGAATCTGTCAGAACTTTGAAGTAATCTAAGGTCAAAAGTTTCCTCTTAAGAATATATGAGCAAAGTGAACTTACCCTACCCAGGAAGCCACCTCACAAGGTAAACATTTTCAGAAGACAAGTCCTTGAAACTCTTCATAGTGTCAAAGGTTGAAATGAGCATAGTGGTGTCTGGTTTAAGGCATCTCTCCTTTGAAATGTCCAAACTTCCTTAATTTTCAGAAACATTTTGCAGATAATGCCAACAAAAGCCTCCTTGTTATATCCAAAAAGAGCATGCATCCTTTCAATAAATAAAGGCATTCAAGTCAATCCTCAAGGAAAAGNCGAAAGTATTGAAGACCTTTCCACCCATCAGGTGTTCATTATTTGCCTCAGCTGAATTGCCAGAACAGCTTCCATGAACTTGCCAGTGCTAAACCTGCTCACATCATTCTCCAAGTAGTTCACACTGAGAGGCTGAGTTTGTGCTGAAGTTGACAGCAGGCGGTCACACAAATCCTTTTAGCAATTTAGCAAAGTTAATGATGGTTACCTGAAAGTATCTGAGATAGCCTCCTGTAGAATTTTGTTGCCTTTATGTATAAACTTAAGAAAATTCAGACTTACGGGAAGAGCATAACAACATTTCCCAAGAGCTGTCACTTAAACAGACATACATCATTTTCATTTGCTCAAATCAAAATTGTTGTTTTTATGTTTTCATCACTAATTCAATAAGATATTAAGCACAAGAAAAGTTTTAAGCACACAGATAGGATCATTACATTAGGCCTATTCACATAGGTAGTACAGCTGTGCACTGACTTAAACACCTAACATAGTACCTATAAGTAGAAAAGAAACAAAGAGAGGAAGTTTCTAAAAGTGAGAGCTTGAAGGGACATAAAGCATCCAGCAGATACACTATCAGATTTCTTCATACGGAAGCACTGCTGCAATAGTGTTGTTTCTTCAAAGCGGTAGCCCCTCAACAACATAAAAATATACAGATTTTCAAACACAGTGAAATAATTTCTAATATGAACATCCTAAAAAGGGGAAATCAATAAATGGCATGAAAAACTTCAAAGACGGACCTCCTGTCAATGACAGAGGTTCTTCAGTGATGTAAAGTCTTTGAAGAAGGACTCCCAGTGCTGGGAAACCTTTGAAGTGACAGAAAGCAGACATTTATAATTACAGAAAGGTGCGGTGTCCAGCAGAGATAGTAAAAAGATATAACTGGGGTATGTGTGGGGGAGGTTGAGCGGTGGCTTGGGCCCTGAGTGACCCTGTTCACTTGAAGCCTAAAAGCCTGCAAGGTCAACTCTATATCCATATGAAAGAGACAATTTGTGAAATGGAGATGTGGGTAGGGTTTAGAAACCAAATTACTGCAGCTTTCACACTTCTAGCATATGTTTATTAAACAAGGCATCTCTCTTTTCTCACTGCCCAGATTCCAGCACACATAAGCACGCAGCCAGTTCCCTTGAGGGGATAGCTGGGCTTGTTATGACTGTTGCCTCAGAAGTTGTCTTGGACTATGAAGTGGTCCAGCTTTACAAATAGTTATCTATATGTTTTGCATGAGTGTATCACTCTTTGCTGAAATTCTTACTTTCCTCTTCTCCCTTGCTATTTTTTTGATAAAGTGATATAGAAATCCAGAGTAATGAAAAATTATATTCTGGAAGAAAATTGTGAACTGTCTGCATTCTGGAGGTTTTTGAATTCTCGGCTACTTGAAAGGAAAAATGTGAAAATTTAATTTACAGGAATAGATTTTCAGTTTCCCCTTAGACTACGAGGTAAGTCTCTGCTGTGTCTTTGGGGCAGAGCAAGGTCTGCCCATGTTCTGAGTAGTCTGAAAGCAGAAGTGATTTTAGCATGGTACTGAACTCACAGTAGTGTGCCCAGCTGAGAGACACAGTTAACAGCTCACACTTGTCCCTGTCTTTCGTATCTTCACAGTTCCTGGCTGTCCTAAAGCAGATGCCAAGGTCTCTTGCTTTTGCCCCAAAGATCACATAGCTACATCCAAAACATCCACTTTTAGCTTTTTCCCTGTCTGTGATACGCTAGATAGAAATGGAATATTTACAGAAAGACATCAGCATCTGATGCCAGCTAAGATTTTCTGGAAAGCTGAAATTAAAGACAAGCAAGCAAATCAGCAGATGCTGCCACCTCATTTGAACTCGCTTGGTCTTTCTTGTATAGCTGGACCAGGATCTGGAAGCAAGACTGCTCACAGTGGGCTTGAAATAGGTCCTCCAGTCAAGACGTCTATATTCTTCTGCCCTGGTGTGAGAAGGGCACTAAAGCATGCTGTCCCTCAATGGCCTGCAGCTCCACCTGTGAACCTCAAATCCATACAGTCCCTACTGAACTACCAAAAAGCAAAAAAAAAAGCTCCATTTTCCTTGTGCTTCCCTGCAGACTTGCATAGCTAAGTACTCCCAAGCAAAGGCTGTTAGGAGATTGCATCCTTTTAACATTGAAACACATGGACAACAATGTTTGATAACTTTTACATAGCACATGGCATCCACAAATCTCAAATCCAGTGACCAAACCAGTTTATGAATGGGAAAATTGAGGTCCTGAACAGAAATTCAGGCTGGCTCTGTAGAAAACCTTAAAGTCTTAGCACAAACATACCAAAGCTTATTACGGCAGGAAATTCAGAGTAAACAGCATTGAGTGTATTTTTGTCTTTAGATAACCTTCAGTCCCAGGTTAAGGTCAGAACTAGAGTAAATAATACCAAAGTCCAATGCAGTCTTCAGAGAATTGCTGAAGCTTATTTTGTTGAACTCCTTTTGCTGGCCAGACAGCAACCATGTAATTAGGATAACTATACAATAGTGTTTTTAAGGGAGTGCTATAGAGAAAAACTCAAACTACAGTACATATAAAAGCACTGTATTTGTTTTCTCATGCATCAACAATTTAGTCTTTCTTCTGTTTAGGAAGTTGGCCTGAAGGGAATAAGGGAAAGGAAATGACAAAGATTATTACCTTTTTATAACTATCTTTCTAAAAGTTATAGCATTGGCTACATGAGGTGCATAGTAAAAAGGAAAAAAAAAAACCCTAAATACCAATGGAGAGAGCTTATGGAAACTCAGAAGCAATTAACATGCAGACAAAATTTTTAAGAGTAGTGATGAAATTAAGTATTGTTGCCAGAAGATGTTTACTACTTAAAATATTTTCAAAATATTGCTTGAAGGATTTGGCATGACAAAGAAAGCAGATGTCAGATAACATATAACACATCAAGAAAACAATAATATATTCTGAGTTTAAGAGTCCTGCTGGTGATATGGGACAAAAATATATCTGGGCAATCTGAAACAACTTTAAATAAAACAAAACCAAACCAAATCTAGATGTTATTTTTGAAGTGCCTACACATCATGTAAATATTGTGTTACAATATTTTGGCAACAGACAGGTGGAATTCGGTAAAAACTGAGATTATCATAAATGCAAGAGATTGGTGGAAACTCTTTTCTGATATGTAGTACTCGCTAGCTGCATAATATCCAGAAGTATATGGTACATGGTGCTGTTCATACCACAGCTGTGTAATGCCAACTGTTTCATAAAACAAACACCCTAAATCCACAGCTGGACATCGTTATAAAAAGAAGGGTGCAGATGTAAAGGCCTTTCCAAACTGTGAAGCAAGGAGACCTTCCCCATGGCTGCTGCACGAGAATCCTTTTGCATCCTTAGCAATATCCTGTTCAGTATGTTCTGGCGTGTGATATGACCCGTAAAGATAAAGATCTGCACCCATCAAGATACCTGTTTTTTCTCCTATTCCTCCCTGTTACTGGGATCCCTTAGGAGCCACGTACCAGTTGTTTCTCACTCTCACATCCTGGATGTTAGTCAGTTCAGCAGAGCAAGGGCTACTAAGAGCAGTGGCTTTTCCCCTGGGCAGAATGAAGACATGCTCTCTGCTGCTGATTTGAATTGCAGCAGCACACCTTGGACAACAGCACAAGACCAGAAATCATCTTACCATCACAGCCATTTGGGTAATGCCTCACAAATGAGACAAGAGGAAAATGAAATTATGTTTAGTGTACCAATTACACCACAGGGACATCCTCATGACATATCAAGAAAAGGATCTAAGTGACCATTCACAGAGGAACTAGTATGAGGTCTTAAAAACTAGGACCAAAATGCCCTGAATTTAATAACATAAAATAAACCATGAGCAGACAGTACTAGGATTCAGAGGAGGGAGGTTAGAATACAAGTACCAGTATTTCTGGTAATTGGAAAGACTTCAGGGCTCATTTCATGGGCAGATAACTGCTATCACTTGTCTTACTGGTAACAGGAACTTGAACAATCGGTTCAGTTCACAGAGAGTATGGGCTACCTTATTCATGCCTTTAAAATAAAAAAACGTCCCATTTGACAGTATTCTAAGGATCAAGAGAAACGTTAGTACAGAATGACCAAAAGTTATATGCCTTGTTGATATTCCAGATTTTTACTGTAGACGGTAATAAGTTCAATGAGTTAGCCAAGATGTCATCTTTGTCTTATTCCTTTTTGCTGTTCTTTCCTTATATTTTGCCTGAGAACACAAGAATCAGATTTATGAAAAATGTATGCTGTTGTCAAGTACATACAAGTAATTCCTGTGAAGTGTTAACTAAGAAGGATTTATCTGCCAAAATGTAAGTATATGTTTATTTTTAAGCACTTTTTATTTTCATTCTTCTGTGGGAATCATCAAAATATGATAATATATTGTATAAATTCTGAACTTCAAATATAATAAACTAACCTGAGACAGGACTAACGCTGAGAACTCAGTAATTCTTCTTACACCCATTGGATTTCAGGCACCTCTCAAGCTTCCAAACGCGTTTCTGATCCTAGAGATGTCTCACAAAAAAAAACCCAAACCAGCAAACAGCCAAAAGCAGACTTTTAAATTTTTTTCAAATATAAATCAGAATACATTTCTTACTTCATTAACTAGCCTCTTCCAAACATACAGGTGCTGCACATAATGAGATGTTGAAATGCTGTATTAACAGCCGACAGCATAAATCTATATAAAAAAAAAAGTCATGAAAACTTCCCCAAACTAGATTCAAACATTGTATTCAGTTCTATAGGGGAACATTCAAATCCGGTTTCCATAATATATTGATATTTTTTTAATATAAGATAAGAAAGAAGGGCACTGCTCAGACCTCTAGTATTCTTTACATAGTAAACCACAAACGGGAGAATCCCTTGCTCTGAATAGTGTGTGTTTACACACCGTTATCCAGCAAATGTGATGTATGTGTGAAAGTCAAAGTCAGTAATTGCAAAACTAATTTTATCAATATTAGTAGGGTTAAATCTACTTTTGAATATTTTGAATTCTGCTAAGCAGGATTGACCTGCTACAGGAACTATAACAGAAAGGAGAGGATAGAAGTCACCATGGAAGAGAAAATGTTAATCAGTTTAGTTGCATCTTTCATAGGACTTTAGCTGTTTCTGGCTGCAGTCTGCGTGTCCTTTGTGAAACACCACTGAGTATTTGAAATGAAAAGCTGTGGACATGAGTAAGACTTCAAAGATCACAGCATCAAGATTCAGCTATTTAGCAGTGAAAAGGCAGGAAGATAAAAGCCTCACAGTAGCACAAGGAACTCTGAACGAGGAGCTAAACACAAGTTGATTAGTGATTGGGGTATGGACTAAGTTAGATTTTACAGAAAGCACATTTGAGGCTTCTTTCCAGCATGTGGATTTTTGCCCACACCTTCAGTAGATTACTTCGGACAGTTCCACTGCCTAAACATGGTTGTCTCCAGCACACAGAGATTGCAGGCATGATAAGAGACATGCAGATACCAGAACTTTCAAGAACAGCAGTTTGAGACCAGCAGAACACAGTAAAGCTTTTCAAATGGCACTAGACTGCTATATATGGAGGCACCCAAATGCTTCTGCACCCCATGGTCCATGGGGACCCAGCTCTGAAATGCAACCCAGAAAAACCCTCTCAGTCCCTGTAAGCACTGATGTGTTTTGTCTGCAAGTTTCCTAGGCATACCTTAAAACTTACCCCTTAAGCCTGGGCAGGTCAGCGCTTTGATTTAGGACCTGCAGATCAGAGCATGCACTACAGAACAATCCATCATGCAACTGTACGTAAATAAGCAAATTTCACTAAACACAGCAACAGCTGAAAGTTCCCTCAAAAACTTGGAGAATGAGCCTCAGTGTCAGTCTCATTTCCTTAAAATGACAGTTTAGCAGCCACTGTGTTTGTGCAGGGTCTGGAGGATAGTAACATTGCCTTCTGCAGTGAAGCAATGCCCAGTGAAGTACCTGAGCCCCCACGATTGTTTAGAATTGATTGTCCCCCTACAGATGTCTAGGTGTTCTTATGTGCTTCTTTGGAAAACACAGGGGCCAGAGATCTCTGTCTCTGATGATGATGTCTGACCTCCAGGTCACCTAGTGCTGTGCTGCTCCCTGAGCTCCCAGGGCACCCATCAGCCAGACTCGCTGCACCCTGGCTGCACGGTCACCCTCCAAAAGCAGGGTGCAGCCATCGCACGACAAAAGCTTGAATCCCACATCACGCAGCAGTCAGATCACAGCCCAGGTGTGCACTTAAGGTCCCACGGTTCAGATAACTTCTTACAGTCATAACATGTCTTGGCAATGGCAATGTCTGCCCTTCCTCAGGCATGTTGGGGTGGGTACAGACCCTAACAATTAGGAGGTTTTAGCTACTGCGGTGAGAAAGGCTGTCTATGACTCAAGGCAAAATGAATTCAATTCCCACAACTGCTAAATGACAAAGACTTCAGAGACACCACTCCTTCACTTTGAAGGATAGCAGGGTACAGAACAGGAGGGGAAGAGGTGAGCCTCGTGCTAAAGGAAGGATGGCTACTTAGAATCTCCCCTCTGCTATTTTTTTTTTCCTAAAGAGAAACCACGTTGTCCAAAAAGCCACAGGGAAAAAGGAAAGCAACAAGGGACCATAAGATTGTTCTTACTTCTGCATGCTCTAGATTCCTCGCAAATAACAGAAATTTGTTATATTGCAGGAAAACTGAGGATCTAGCTGGAGCCCTCCTGCAGAATTCAAGGCCTGAAATGTGCATGTCTTTGACCTTACCTTATTTTCAAGGGCATTTTTCTTAGCTTTTTGCAAACTGCGTTATCTCAGCTTCAGTGGCAATGTCAGTCTAAAATCCAAAGCACAAAATTCAGATAGTTCCTAGACTGTTTGCTTTCTTTTGTATTTTCCTATCAGTATTATAATACAATACATACAGAGAATAACTTTCAGTAGGTTTGGAATTTATCTGTTCAAATTGTTATTGTTTGGGGAGCATGCATTTTTCTAAGGATCACCTACCTCTCGTATCCATACGTGATGCACTGTATGGTGGGTTGGATAACATCAAAGGAAGCATATCTTTTCCAGTAATATATCGTATTCTGTAAATCAGCTTGAAAGGTATTTTTCAGCTCATTTTGATTTTTATGCTTTCTTTTTCCTGCTGCTGGATGTAAAACTGACAAAGTAAAACTGACAATAAGCTGCAGAGAGATGCAAGCTTCCTAGTACAGAAGAGTAAATATTTCTCTTAACAGATGGAGTAATTTTCACTTTTATTATCATTAAAAAACTTCAAAACTCTATGAAAGCGGAGGAGCCAACAAGCTAGCAGTGTACTTCTGGATGCTGCTTTACTGCTGTATTTTTACAGATACTTGTATATTATCTTTAGAAGATCATGTAAGTTAAGACAGTGTCAGCTACACTACAGGGCATCCTCAGGGCCTGCAGTCCAATACTTTGAACAGGACCGCAGCGACTGGACTGTGAAGGATGAGTCACTAAACTAATCACTCAAAAGCCAGTATTTTCCACCCCACAGCAACACTGGATTGCAGTTATTGCCTAGACTTTAGCACAAAACAGCTGCATTTTCTATGTAGAACACAAACGATATTAAGACAGAAAATATATAGGTTGAAAATGGGGCAGCAACACAAAACTCTTGGAGCGTGGAAACGCTTGGGGGAGCAAATCCTTGGGGAATTCCTGTAAGAGCTGTCAAAGCTATGCAGCTAAAGGACACACACCAAAACGTCCACAGGGTCAGTTCTTCTCTGTCCCAGTGTTTATGAATCTTCCCCATGTAAACCATCTCCACCCTTTTCACAGCACAGTCAAAGAGAAGGTTGCTATTCTCAGCCCACAACCTATTGTTAGTAATGCATATATTTGTGAAAGCAGCATCACAGTGATGAAATCATTCTTTCAATTTGGAAAATGACTGTAAATAATTTTTTTTTGGCTGTCCAGTCTTTTTCTGTCTACAATATGTTTATTTTTCTCTACTGCATAAAGACATATAGCATTTGAGGGTTTTTTACATATATTATTTGTGAGGGAAATACACATCATGAATGACAAGGGTTTTAAACTACAATTGCATTTCCAGACTCATTGAAACTTGCCCAAATTTAGATATTAAAGCTCTTGTACAGTTTTAACCTTTAAATATTCTATTATTTTATGCACTCAGGTAGCTGCTGGTAAATTGTAAACATGGCTAAAACCTGCAGAGAACCTTTTATAAAGAGTTTAAAAAGCCATTTAAGATTTAAGCCACTGGATTATTAAATTACTTCAGCATTTGTGAGCTGTATAACTTTGGCTACAGCACTTTGTTTTCATGTTTAGCTTGTAGACTTTACTCATCATGCAAAGGGTTTTTTTTTCTTTTCACAGTAACTTTTTGCTCCACATCTCTTTTAGCTACAGACTAATTTATAAGACCATTTTGTTTGCCTGAAATGGGCAGCAATTTAATTTTCTTTTTCCTTCTTGAATGTATCAGCAGAATCGGTTAGATGCTGCAAATGAGTAAGAAATAATAATATCCAGAGAAAATTACAGAAATAAAGAGTAAATAACTCAGTGTTAAAGAAGAATTAATATAATAGGATCACTCAGAAACTATCAAGATCATTAATGAAATTAAAGTATAACCCATACTAATTTAAAAATTCAGTTAAAGGCTACATTTAAAATTACTAAATGTCAGGGGAAAATATGTAAATTATGAAAATAATTATTATAAAGCTCTGGCTGGAAAGTACCTATTTATACAAGCCTAAAGTCACCCATTGAGTCTACATACATTGATACTCACACTGTATTATTGAGCAGAAAATTATTAAAGGGAAATGGTTTAGTTCCATTTTCTTTTAAATCTAGTTAAGATACAAATAAAGATACAAATACACTTTTACTGTATTTCTTCTATTAGCTCCATCAGACTTCTATGATTACTGTTAAATTAATTTAATTTTCTGAAATATATACACTTTTACATATACTTAAGGGGTAGATTTTACTGACAACATGTAGGGCAGTGAGGGGGTGTTAGCAGCATATCAGGGACAAGGCTGAATTCTTGCTGGGTTGAGTTCCTGTCCCTCATACACTTACATCCAACACCCACTCCATCCCTGGCAAATAGTTAAACACTGAGAAGGGGGCCTGGAAAATTGGCTACCTGTGAGAGACTAAAGAAGATGAGATGATTAATATATATCAGGATCACAAGGTGACATCTCCAAACCATGGATGTCATGACTGATCTTTAATGGAGAGGAGACATGATTTTACCTGCAGTTAAGGAAGTCTGTAGACAGAAGTAGGACCAGTTATTTGATATAAGTCATTGAATAGGTTTCTTTGCCTAATCACTGGAGGATTTCCTAGCCACTTAAGTCCATAAATCAAGTTTGGGTATGTTCACTAAGTTCTTGTAGTTCAACAAACCCCCATGTATCTAATGGAGAAAACAGGCCAAATTCTGGGATGTGGTTATGCAGAAAGACCGAGCAATTTTTTCAATCCTTTCTTTTTCATATAGAGGCCAACTCTGATAATTAATTCATATTGTAGGTACCTATTGAGCTTTGCTCACACAGCACTGCCAGATTTTAAATACTGGGAATGCTACTGGCAGATCTACTTACTTTCTTATTGGCTTCACATCTTCCTCATTTTTGTTCCTGTTACTGCCCCACATATTTCCTATTTATCCTGAGCACAAGGGCAAGTGTGGGAGAACTGAAGGTGGCAGAAAAGGAGCTGAAAAGACAATACCCTTCAGGGGGTTTTATAACATCAGTCCAATGAGGACAATAAAGTAAATAACCCCTTTGTGTACTGTACACCAATAGCAAACAGTATTTGCTGTCAATGACAAACTTCTGACCATTTCCAGAGTCCTTCCACAACTACAGCAAACGGCTAAGGCACCAAAACCCAGATGATAAAGTCAGTAAATGTGAAAACTAAAGTAGCAAGTTGGCCTTGATAGAGTTATTCCAAAGTCAGAACAGCAAAAATAGGGCTAGCATCCAGATGTACATGACAAATTACTGAAAATAATATCTTTCAGGTGTCTGGGTAGACTCTCTAAAGCTTTTTCAAATGTAATCAAATGACTACTTTTGGTCAATCACCACACTATTAAAACATACAATCAGAATGGTCATGGTCTCTAATATAATTAATGTCCAGTTTGTGAAAAGAAATATTTCGGAATAAGAGGGAGAGTTGAAAGGGGTTCTGGTTTGGATTTTTTGTTTGTTGTTGTTGTTTCAGGTGACCTCATTTGTTTCCAAATCTGGAGCAGTCTGTTATTTTCCTTTTAAAACAAACTACAAAAAAACCTGTGCCTTTAAAAACAAAAACAAATCTGCAGAAAGACTTTGCTGAGTGTATTTCTCTTTCATTTTGTTTAAGATGATCAAACAGTAGGTTTCCTTTTAAAGAATTCACTAGCTCTCTTATAGGCACTATATTCAGTTATATTTAATGTACTTAAAAGCTACTTAAAAAACATGGAACCGAGGCAAGAAAGGAAGAGAAAGTGCATTACTCTATTGCAGGTCTTCTTGTCAAAAAATATTTTGCTGTCCAGGGAAGTTTACTGCTTCAATTCTTTGATGGCACTTTAAAGAAAACAAAAATACTTATTAACACAAATGCACACACACACACATATATATCCTGAGATGAATCATTAATCTCCACTACTAATTTAGTGATATCAATTACTGAGTTTGTCAGGATATGACCCTAGCTCTGATCCTTTAAAATTTGAGAGATGCAACTTCCATTAGAAGCACTAGAGGCAAAAAGAGAAAGAGAGAAGGGGAAAAAATAACACGTATTTTCCCTGCAATATGCAAACTTAGCTAGAAAGAATATGAGCAAATACCTTACTTGAAACCAATTTTTTTAAATGTAACTGTGCAAAACACTAAATGGAAACCTAATACTGTAAGGTAAATCACACCACCTCCAGCCCCTGACACAATCAGAGAGCAAGCAGAGCAGGAACAGCAAGTGGTTTCTTTGTTCACAGATCCAAGCTTTTCCTTGCCTGTGTACAGCTCTTACTCTCACTTACTCGTTCACTCTCTTTCCTCTGCCCCAGAGCAACATTAGTGGTGATTCTGCAGGTAACACTTCGGCTTTTCATCCTGGTCTCTCATTGCCCCTGGCCCAGCTACTCGTGTGCTCCTGACAAACTGCCCAGCAAAATCCTTCCATACATATAACCATGGCTTCCCTCTGACCTACCATATGGCTTGTCTTTTGCATTGTCGACTCCCAAACAATTCCATTTTGTCTCAAAACTCTAAAAATGCATTTTGCTACATCTTCGAGTCACTCCGCATTGTCTGGTAGTTGTCAGAGGCTGCTTGCTTTGAAATCTCTGAACTAACAACACATGAGCAGAACATAACACCTGGCAGGTGTGTTTACTAACAGATTGAAAGCAGACTTTAGAACTGAAAAAATATGTAAAAGGAAAGAGTTTATGAAACCTAATAACAAAACAGATACTGCATTTTAAAATATTTTAAGTCATAATGGCCTCAGAAAGAATCAAGAGCTAACATTTTCAAAAGTTCTAGGTTAATTTTTAAAATACTAATAAACTATTTTGACCTCATTAACTGGAAAGATATGAAGCATAATTTAACTCATTGATGAGGTAGTGGTGGTAACAGTGACAGCATTGCACTGACCTGCTCTTTTAGACAAGATTCAGAAGGGTTTGTACCTTAGTTCCTAATTTCCTTGACTTCACCAAGCTTTCACTGGATCTGAATTCAGGGGTTTGCTGAGGTTAAGGCAGCATTTTATCCAAAAGAATCAGCCTATAAGTAGTCGACAAGCATAAATACCTGGTAGGAAGTTGTATAATATCAGAAGGGGTAGGGGATAAAATAAGTCAGAATAATAGGACTAAATGAAGAGAAACAAAATTTAGTCAAAGGATCACAAGTGAATGATTGTGACTGTATAGTGGGGATTCACTTCAAACCAAAACCAAATGAACCAGCAGACAAGTCACCTGAAGCAAAAAGTGCCTGAATAAGAAGTAAAGAAGCAAAATATAAAATAACAGCTGAAAAAATTACTAAAATGTGGACTCCATGAAAATTAACACTACCATAATGCCAATAGATATATAACACACAGGAATGATTTGTGCATTTGCAGTACAGCAATACAGACAAAAGTTCTCTTTTCCCTGCTTTAGCAACATCAGAATAATTACTTATAGTAATCCTCTTTATCAACCTTAATGCGTCTACAGTATATCAAATATTGCTCTGCCGCATCGTGAAACTGTCTACTTTCTTCCTTGCCTACACCTCATCCAGCCCAGACTTTTCTCTGCCCCAGCCCACAACTACTGCTGCTTTACTACCAGCAAGACTCCAGCACATCCTGACCCCAGGATTTTACTATGGAAATTTTTCTCATTCCTATATGTCTGGCCTTTTCTTGTCTCTTTGAGCTTGCCATTATCATAGTCCCACTGTGACAGTCCCCTATCTACAGGAAGTCCTATTTCTACAACTACCCCAACTTGTTAGTGATTCCTACCCTGAACCCACACTAGCCCTGCCATTTGTGAAGTTTCCCTCAATGTTTCTGTTCTGTCAGCAGCCGTTTCCTCCACTGATTTCCCTGTTCATTTGGCTTGCTGTGCCACTACCCTCATGCAAGGAACTTCTTGACAGCTTAAAAAGAGGCCTTTTTTCCCCAGCACCATAACTTGCAGACTCTCCTACTGCCTTATTCCTCTAGGGACTTTCAAACGTAGCAGGCAACTGACTTCACTAATTGCCTTGTCACAGAAAAAAAAAAAAAAGAATAAGCACCTTTCAAAGGGCTAGTAACATTACCATCCAAGGGAAGTAGTCAAGTTCCTATTGTCTGAATTGTTTAAAACCAGACAGTACAAAGCATCACACAGTACACATGGGGAAAACCCAGTATTGGCAAGGGACTGAATTTGGCAACTTAAAAGGTGGTTTCTGTCTCCATTTTTTTGTGATATCTTGAAGTGTTTTCCTGCACTACAGTAGAAATTGGCATTTGGAGGTAAACCTTTCTTCCAGTGTAAATAATGACAGGTTACATCATATGACTTTACTTCCTTACCTTAGGTATCCATCTGCAAGTGTCAGTTCAATTATCTTTACTGGTTTTATTACTTATTCCTCTAGTACCTGGGGAGGATCTACTTTTTTTCTTGCTTAGTGTACTACAGCGATTCAACAGAGGTCACAGGAGCAAAAACTCAGCTTTATAGCCACCTCAAGTCTTCATTCCTTTAAGAATTTGGTCTCTCCAAACTATAATCTAACTGCCACAGTACTGGTCACTTCTCAAATTCTGTTCTGCACTCTTTGCCAAAAGCAGATGAATTGGCACGTTTCCATGAGAGGAGCCAGGAGAGCACTGCTGGGGAAGGCATGGGGAGCACGCACATTTGTGTACCACATGGGAATGCAGATGCCTAGGGAAGCACAGGGAAGAATAACAAGTGGAGAAGTCTGGATCCGTATCCAAGCAGTACCTTCCTCCCCATGAAGGAGGGGTGCAGGAAGAATGCCTCCAGGATCTCTTGGCTCCTCCTTGACCAGAAGGGGTGCTTCTTCACACATGTTGACCTTCAGGGTTTAGCCAGAGACAGGTTGGACTTTAACAATAACACCTACATTGAGTCCTCACAACCTTCATTTTTTTCTGTATTAAACCCTAATATTTACATTAATAAATATCTGATTCAACCACTTTCCAGGATCCTGTTAATTTGTGCACCAGTTTTAATTTTTTCTCTCGGGTGGTTGAAGAGTTTCAGCTGCTGAAAAAAACAAAACAAAAAGCCAGTGAACATGCCAAGGGGAGAGCAGGGCTAGTATCTTCTAGCCTTTATACATATTCCGAGGCTCTGTGTAAATTATAAGGCCTCTTTCTTGTTTTACTACACAGAGCAGAAATCTTGTAATGTCAGCCCAGAGGACCCACGCACAGTCACCGAAGCCCCAGGAAGGAAAGAATTAACAGCCTTCAAAAATGGAAAAGTTTTAAAAAGAGATATTTAAAAGGTTTGACTTGCAGCCAAGTGTTAAACAGTAAAAACAAGTTTTAAGTGTCTTAACGATGGAGATGAAGTATCATAATTCAGCAGCATGGAATGGGACCTCTTACTGGGAGAGGCTAAAGAAGAAAACTGAACCAGTACAAAAGGAACCCCCTCTAGGGAAGATCTCACATATTTGGGCCTGGAGTCTAGTTACAGTAGGCCAAAACCTGATACTTTTATCTCCAACCTTTGACCCTGACATCTGGAAACTTAGTTTGAGTCAAACAGAAGGAAGTTTTCTTTTCTATTTCAAATACTTTATAGAAGAAAAACTTCAAGTATCTACAGTCAAGCCTGTTAGTACAAACTACTTTTATTTGTGCACTTGTAGTGAACTCTAAAATATGGAACATTTGTGCAGGAAATGCATGCGTCAGAACTTTTGGGAAAAGAGAGTAACTTGGTGAGACTGGCACATTGTTCGATGCTTGTATGGGATCCAGATAACAGCCCAGATAAACATCTCCAAGGGGGTGCTGAAGAGTATAAAAGGTCCAGTTCCTTTGATGTTCTTAGATGTTCTCATTTAATAGCTATCAGCCCTGGTGCCAGAAATAACAACATGTTTAAACATTCTGTATCAAAACACAAATTAAATTCATTTAGCGTAACCTGTGCTTCTAAAGTTCATTTTCATCTTCAGCTGGAACACTAAGTGTGATGTAACTCATGTTCTCCCTGGCAGTTATTTTCATTATTATGTTTATTACTCATTTAAGGGACTTCTTTTTTTTTTTTTTGAACAGAGGGATTAATGAATTTAGACCGCACATTATAACATCAAAAGCTTTGGTTTCAAATAAGCCCATCTGAGCTACAGGAGATTTTCTCCCCTTATATGAAGCTAAACAGCAACTTCAAAAAACATATCTCAGTTATAGTATTATTTTCTAGTTGACTGAAGTCATGGGTTTTATGTCAACCTGTTATATTTGCATATAATAAATGACTACTTATTTGTATTGTCCAAGCGACTCATTTAACCTGCAATCTGTTTAGAAGTCAGATGGCTTCCACAGATACTAGATCTCTCCTCAGGAGGATTTCTCATCATGTGAAAGAACAAAAATAATAATAAAGGGACCTCTTGTTCAGGATTCAAAAAATTGTTCAAGATAGTTTCATCAGTAGGGGGGAAGTCACATGCAAGCCTTTTAACATCATGCTGCTCAGGCCATTATTAAAATATTGCAACAAACAATAAAATAGTAAACAAAGTGTAATACATAACAAAAATATAGCAAAAATATTTCTAATCTGTTATGTTTTTTTATCTTTTGAGCTTTTGATCACTAAGACTTCAGTTTACAGGTGAAATATTTTTTTTCACCCACTATTGACCGATGGCAAATGTGCAAATTCTAATTGGATGTACATACAGATGTCTCGGAAAGCAGAAGGACTTTATAACTGAGGGTAGAAATCTGCAGAGTTTTCTGTTTAAAAGAGCTCTTTAGGCTATATGAAGTCACTCATCAGTTATTTAACTAGAAATATTAGAATATTGCTCAGCATTCTGGCCTAAATACCGAATTACTCCAGCTAAAATATTTACTGGTTATTTTCAGTGAATCTAGACAGCTTTACACAACTGCTTCTAAAAAAGTGTAATGTGCAAGTTAAAACTTCTGCTTCTGCATTTCTCCACACAGACAGAACACCTTGCATGTCAGTGGAAGATACAGGCCTCAACTAAGGAAATTATTTCAAAAACTTCACCTTTTATTTTCCTGAGAAAGTTATTGTGTTTGAAGGAATTCCATCAGTAGGAACCATCGATACACCTCTGCTGTCAAAAGCAAATTGCCATCTCTGAACCTGTTAAAAATTCAGTTATACAGCTTGAAGTTGCTATGGATAAACACTATGAAAGACCAATTTTTATTTTTTTTTTAAAAGATCAACAAATTCCTCTTTGGAAGCAGGTACCTGCTTATTGTTTCTGGTCTAGAAGACAGGCACTCTTGCAGGAGACATAAGCAAATGGGAAATTGCTCTGTCTTTCTGAACTATGAGACCGGAGGAATTCTGCTTCATATTGTTTTATACAAGACTGTGAAAACTTTTGCAGTTGCTAAGATTTTCATTCTGCCTCTCAAAATCAGTTCAGCAATTCCTATTTCACCTCTCATACTAGAACAACTAATCATAGAATTATAGACTGGTTAGAGTTGGAAGGGACCTTAAAGACCATCAAGTTCCAACCCCCTGCCATGGGCAGGGACACCTCCCACTAGACCAGGTTACTCAAAGTCCCATCCAGCCTTGCCTCGAACACATCCAGGGATGGGGCATCCATGGCTACCCTGGGCAACCTGTGCCAGCGTCTCACCACCCTCACAGTAAAGAATTTCTTCCTAATATCTAATCTAAATCTCCCCTCTTTCAGTTTAAAACCACTACCCCTCATCCTATCACTGTAGTGATGCCACCCTACCTGATAAACTGTCCCTCTGCACCTCTTCTGTAGTACCCTTTAGGTACTGGAAAGGGCTGTAAGGTCTCCCTGGAGCCTTCTCTTCTCAGGCTGAACAAGCCCAACTCTCTCAGCCTCATACCACTGTATGAAATCCCGCTCCTGCCTTCCTCCCTGGTCTCAAACCTGTCCTTATGTGCAGTTTGCACATCTCTACTAGCCTCTTACAGCTCTGTTTTTCATAAAGGTAGTCTAACAGAAGAAAGCACACAGCCACTAAAAATGTTATCCCCTGCACTTTGGCAACACTGACAGACCACCTCTGTTAATACTTTGATTACTGTAGAGTGAAATTAAGAAGTCCTTTCCACAGCCTTAGCTTTGGGCTACTTCACCTCAGGAACCATACTGCTTCTCCCCTTACCTTACCTTCTGGTCCTGCTGGAAGGTTATCCTGTTCAGGCTGTCATCCACATGAGTGCAGTTGACTGATCTACAGCTCACAAACTTCTTTCTATAGCTCCGGCTGATGTGGCATTTGGCCCTTCATTCTTAGGTAACTCAGGCTCTAAGAAGAAAGACATGGTATTCAGCTTAAAGGTTCTCTAAGAAGGACATGGTATTCAGCTTAAAGGTTTTGGTTTAATAAGACAGCATTCATATTTGATTTCTTGAAAACCAGACCTGTGGCCTTATGATCATTCCCAGGTTTACAGTTAAGCTGTAATTATTGATGCAAAGCCCCACAGTACCCAGACCCATTACTGAACTTCACAATTTTTTCTTTTTAAGTTTTACATTATCATGCTCCAAGCATATTGTGCACTAGAAGACAAAAGCTCAGGTGGCCTTCTGGTCAGTGATCCATTTCCCAGCTCTGTTACACAAGTAATGTAAACACCTCAGTTGGAGAGTACTGACCTGTTTTATTTTACATATAAATGTTGTGAAGAGAAGGAAAGGATGACACAGAAGTTAAGGCAGCTAAGGGGAAAAAAAAAACACAGAAAGAATTTTATGTACTCATCTGTATTTTAGTGTGCTGGAAACTTAGGTAAAATGATATAGATGGGAGAGATCTAGTTCTCTCTTTTCTTCACAGCTCCTAAAACAAATAAATAGCAGGAATGCTGAGCCAGATGGGTTTTTCCATTTCCTAAATTTTCTTATGTCTTAACTCTACAGTACAGCAAGGGGCATATTCTCCTTTTGAAGCCCAGACCTAGCATTAACATTTATGGGAGTTATGCACACATCAAAAGAAAAACCTATTTTAAGCAATTTATAAATCTGAATATTTTTTCCTCCGACCAGTGCAACTGTAAGATTATCTATAGGAAAGTGCCAAAATCTCTCATTTTGTTTCTGCTGCTGAATACCTGTAAAGAGGAAAAAAGAGGGAGAGAGAGACAGAATAAGAGAGGGAGATGGGAATAGAAAGCGGGGTGTTGGGCGGGGAAGGAGAGAGGGAAACAGAAACACACACGCCCCAACCCAGATGTGAAAACTCTTTAAAACAGTTTCTATTCTTCTTGGTTTGTTTTCCTTAGCATTTGAGGGAGCAAAAGCAGACTACTTCACATTTAGAAGTGTTTGTAGAAGTGTTCCCCTTCCTGACAAGACCTTTTCATTGCTTTTTGACTACTTAAGCAATGTGTACATGGCACAAACTCAAGATGTTTAAACCATCTGTATATAATACCATGAAGTACTTGCACTCCCATCTTTCAGTGCCTTCTGATTCTACAAATTAATGTATGTTCCCATCATTATTTTGTGATTAAACCCCCTTGATCTTTCATATATGCAAAAGGAATTCCTTGGTCATACATTCCCATTAGAAAGAGAGCTGATTAAAGGAGTCCCTTATTCAGTTCCATTCTCTTTATTTCCAGTTTAATCTCCTGGAGAAATAACTTGCTTGACTATTTTAAATAGATTTTGTCCATACATGTTCTCTTTTATCTGACATGTAAATTTAAATTTAGCAAAAAAGATAAACTTAAGCTCTTCTTTTAGAGAAGTAATGTGGTTTTCTGACCATATAACAACTTTCACTATAAAGTCATCGTAAATTTGCTCTTGGCCATAAGGCCAAAAATCCCTGCTGAGAATCTCCTGGCTCCCAGCCTTGAATTCATTGGAGGGTCAGTGAATCAGAGATGTTTCCAAAAAAAAAAAAAAAAAGTGGTGTCCACAAAAAAAAGCGTTTTCAATAGTGTGGTCTCCACAAATAGACGCTTTCCAATGATACCATGTTTCTTTGGCAAAAGTCCTGTCCTTGCTGCTTCAAGATAAACCTTGCAAATGTGACACCATGATTACATGGGAGTTATCAGCTTATACTGCAAAGGACCTTGGTCGTCTTCTCTGTCTGTAAACTGCACATCCCAACTGCTCTCACTCATCAGAGATGCTACCGCCAGCTACTGTTAGATCTTTATGTATTTGCAGTACTAAACCCCACAATTCCCCACTCTATTTCTCATTATATTGTTTCATCCCTCTAGAGGGCTTTATTTCATGAGTTGTAGAGTAAATTAACCCCAGCAAAACATTGGGCTTGCTGTGGCTGGACTGATCCTGGTCCCTTATTTACAGCTGTCTTGGGTACCTCTACATTCTCATGGTGTTTACAATGTGGACCCTAATTTAGACTACTAATTCAGGCAGGGGATCGTTCCTATAACACAGCTGATCTGTCATCATGTCTTCTTAAAGTAAGGAGATGCACCGTCATTTCAAGAGTCAGGTGCTGGAAATATTTTCTGGACTTGTTTCTGGCCCTCAAATATTATTCCTCCAGAAACTGAAAGGCAGAAACATAAGGCTGGCCAAGTAAACTTCCTCCAAAGTACAGGAAGTGAGGCATTTTCTCAAAGTATGACTGATGGTCACATGAAGTTTGCTGCTGCGTTAAGAAATAGTGACAAAATATTAATTAGGCCATCAGAGGGCAAGAGCAGTGAGACACAAAGGGATATATTTGCATTACAAAAATCACCATGCAAAAATACAAGCATTTTTTTGTCAAAACTTTGCAAAGTCAAGATAAGAAGTTATGTATATACAAGGCAGTTAATAGAACAAAATGACAAAAGTAATAACTGGCATATTAGTTGCTATTTGGGTGCTAGTGATCAGATCCTATGATATAAAAAAGAATTTTAGATGTAAGCTAAAACATTTATTACTGGTGCTTAATCATGAAACCCGCTTAATCGGGACATTTCCCAGGGAACCAAATTAAGCCTAATGATACTTAATGGCAAGGACTGCTGCTTAATTGGGGTGGTAATTCCAGTTAATTGGGATTCCTGCAGGTGAGTAAATGGTACTCAAATAGAGATACTGTATCTGGCCTTCATGATGTTCTGATATTGGTGGTGCTTTGTCACCCCTAAAACAGCCTCTCCTGCTACTGGATCAGCAAAGCAAAATTACTTCTGTGCTCCCATTTTGGTCCTTTCAAACACTGCTTAAAGTTACAATCGCTCTCTCTGGGCTGGCAATACAAGATGACTTTTTCGAAATCTAATGAATCTGGATTTTTTGCATTTTACCAGCATCTTAGAAAGATCCCACTCAACTTGCCTGACAAAGGAGAAGCTTTTTAATAAGCCTTTGGACTTCATGGAGATGCCACAAAGACGTTCGAAAACTGTTGGTAGCAATTTCAACTGCAAAACAGTGTGTCCTAGTTAGAAAGGTTTCTGCACTGGCTTGTGAGACCAAATATTTTACTACTAAAAAAACCCTATAATAAACCTTTTTTCAATACTAAGAAAGGGAAGACCTACACTCTTCTCATGGCACACTTAATGTTGCTCGAGGTTTTATTTTAGTCAGTCACACACACAGACACACACGAAATACTTTTTTTTTGTAAACCATTATTAAAATATGCTTAAATATAATTCAGGCTTTTACATAGCACCAGAGACCCTGAAAATAAAAACTGCTGATGGCAGTCAGAGTATTAGAAAGATATGTTTTCATCATTGCTTCTTGGGGTCCTTGCTATCCTCAGGAGGACATGGTACGCAGCACTCTGTGTGCTGCACCATCTCTTGCTTAGTTGAAAGACAAGGCAAGTTGCCAGTTCTTGGGAGAGGGAGCTGTAGCTGCAGCGCCTGCAGCTGCCTGGGGAGAGCTGCTGCTCTCTGTAGGTTTCCAAAAGCACAGCCTGACTGGAGCTACTGCCTCTCACAGTTCCAATATATGCCTTTCAGCTGCTAGGCTGTTTTGTGAATTTTTTTAGGAGAGAGGGAATCTTGGTTGCTACAGCCCTTGCAGAATTTAGGCTGATATTGAGCCCTTCCCCGCAACATGCAGGCTGGGCTGGCTGCTCGCCCCTGTGTGGCCCAGGGCTGCTGGTTGGAAAGAGAAGATCCCACCAGTCAGCTGAGAGAGGCAGCTGCAAGATTCAGGCCACTGGACAACAGCATCCCCAAGTGAGTTCAGATTTGATTGGAGCCAGATCCCCAGACAGACTTTACCTTCCGCAGTGGCACACCTAGCTACCCTTTTGTGATCTTCAGAGGACTGCTGCAACCCAAGCAGTGCTGACATGCAAGAAGACAAGCTATTACCATGTCCCAGAAGCCCCCATTTCTCACTGAAATCGGGATGGTGCCTCTGCCAGAAGCAGCTGTTCCTGACTTCTGGCTCCTGCTGAGATCAAAACCATACCTGATTTTCCCCGACCCTCTTCAAGCACTGGTTCATTGTCTCAAAAGGTTTCACAACAGAAATGTTCTGAACAGAAAAGGAAACATTCTGAAAATACTTGGGGGAGGCACACTGATTTTTCTATAGCGCAGCGCACCTGGGCATAAGGAGTAATGTGTTTCACTGCTTCAGTAGTAGCTCTAGTTTGTACAGCTAGAGACAAGTGCTTCTGCACACACTTCTCTGAGCCTCCCTCACTGTACCCTTCTAGTCCCAAAGCAAGACACGATACATGATTTTGATTCCTCTTTACAGTGGAGAGCTCCAGAGTGAGTAATCAGACTCAAGAGTGAAATATTAGTCAACGAAATCACCAAAGTCACAGCTTAGGTGTGCTGGGTTTTGTTGTTGTCAAGCATTTATAAGCTGCAGATACATTTGAAGTTTCAACAATCAGCACTTGCAGAAGGGAAATGGGAACAATAACTTCAGAAAGAAAACAGCTTGATTCTTGTTGTGGAGCTGTTTAAGGTAAATGCTATAGTTAAAATGCAATGAAATTCTCAGGTGAAGTATAACATAAGATTTCACGTCAATTTTTCTCCCCCACACCACTTTCGTTTTACTACAAATAAACTAAAATAACTGGCAATTAATTGAGTGGGCCAAAATTATCAAGAATGTCTGCCAGCTTACTGCTAGTAAGTCTTTCTTTGTAACAGTACATGAAATCTGTACTGTAATTATTAACCCAGTTTTTAATTTGTAACTGACCGCATGTATTGCATCAAATGAGTAGCAGTGTAGCTACAAAATAGTCAGTGCATATACTCTGAGAAACCTAAGTGGAAGCCATTTTTCACACTGATCTTACACTTGAAGTTACAGATTCTTCACAAAGCTTATCATAAAATATTCACAGAACTAGAAGAATATCAGAGGTACTAAATTATTCACAGTCAAACGTTAACTTGAAGTAGCAGGTTTTTTTCTTCCTCACAGCACCCATATACAGAAAATCACTCACTGTGTAAAGCAAAGATCCATCCTACATGTGGGACTACCTTTGATGTGGCATTTAGCCAACAATATCAATCTACCTTTCCTCTACAGTGGAGGAAATCAGACGTTTACAGTCAAGTATGTCCTTGGAGGAAGAATAACAGCAGTAGAGAAAACACCATTAAATGACAGAAACAGTGGAAACAGAATTACTTTTCCATTTGGAATTCCAGCTAAAATTTTTTAACTGTTTTCTACTTGTTCATGTATGCCACCAGCTCCAAAACAAAGAAAGGTGACCAGGATTACTTATCCTCAAGAAATGCCACTCTAGTGACAAGAACTCGCACAGGCTGCCAGAGCCCACCAGGAATTAGCTGAGGGATTTTAATGGACTCTACAGCAATTTTCACTGTGTAAGGGGAAGAAATGAAATCTGTTTAAATAGCAAAATGTAAATTAATAATCATCACCATCATGAAAAAAGTTAAAATATCAGAAATTTTGGTGAGAAAAAATTAATGAGAACATCATAAGAAAAAGAAGAAAAAAAAGAAAGTAAACAATGATTAGAAAAGTCAAGATTGTTAGTGTTAGAAATTAGTTATTGCAATGAAATACAAAAGCTGAAAAATGATTGAGTCAGCAGGTGATCAAAAACATAAATTAATATTAAAATAATGAAGGACAATAAGTCAAGGTGGACTAACTGAAAATCAAGCCAGAATGAATTTAAGGAATTAGTAATGAACAAAAAGGGACAGCTCCTCAGCAGGTATAAATCCACCAGAACTATGCTGATTTAGACCAGCTAAAGAGGTGCCTCCGTGCAGTTAGTAAAAGCAGAAAAACCCCAACATTTCACTGCCGGATCCTAAGAAAGAAAAGGCAGTGGTCAGCAAGATGAATTTCTTCCAGGGGTATAACATGTTAAAACTTTCTAGACAAACAATATATTCACCCAGAAATACAGTCAGAGATCTGATGTAACTATTTGCAAACTTGGACCTATTTGCCAGGCAGCACTGGTCAAGAAAATTAAATCCAGAACACACACAATTCTGAAACATTTTGTTTCAACGTTTTCAAAAGCATTATTAGAGTTTTTCATACAACGTATTTTAAACTGACAAAAATTAATAACTGTGAAGATGTTAAAAATCTATTTCAGGTTGGAAAAATATTTCACTTGACCTAAGATAATTTGGGGTGGTTCATTTTTTTTCAGAAAATTGAAAATCCATCCTTTTCACAGCTCTGTGTCTCGAACTGTTTACTGAGATTCTGATATTCACTATAATCTCAGAAGCACCTAAAATACAATCAAAAACTATGTATTTCCAGTGTGTATAAATGATTACCCTTTAAAAAATGCAATATCCAAAACCAGAAAACCTTACTCCAAATTCAACCGAGAACAGAAAGATCTGTATGTGTGCTTAGGAGCATAAATTCTTAAATGAATGAATGATTATCTGTCATGAACTATGAATAAATTTAATATATCTCTACATATGTAGATATTTAGTGGTGCAGGCAAAATAATTCCTGAAGAATATTTAGCACAATATAAAGCATAATAATTACACATTATTACTTATAAATGGCCCCTTTTTAAAATGTATCACTTATACCATAACATATAATAATTTGGTTAAGAAACACCTTCTCTAATTGGTTACACTAGCAGAGTAGCACTCTTAATTTCATTTAAAGGCTTCACACAGGAAAGTAAGGGCATTAAAGCTGGCCACCAGTTTGTATGCAAGCTTACCTAAAGACTTTGACCAGCCTTCCAAAACACAGGAATAAAGGAATTACCTGATAAAGGGCAAGCATAAGATCATAAGCTGTTGTTCTCTTACAGTTCCAAGCATAAACCTAAGCAAAAGACACATCTGGTCAGAGAAACGAACTTCAGACAGTACAGAAATGGTGTGAGAAGAAAAATACAGACACTAGGTATCTTGAGAAGAAGAGGGATGAGACCTTAAGGACCTCTGTGCTCAATAGAGAGTGCGAGACAAGTGTCTCTTCTGTGTTATACACACACATAAGAAACCACAGCATTTCTTCCTGTTCTCAAGCCTCCTGGTATACGACATGAGCAACACCACTGAAACCCATAGATGTAGATCCATGTGAAACCTGGTGTGACTCAAGAGAGAATTTGCCTCCAGTCCCTGACAGCAAGAATCAAGGTCTTCTCTCACTCACATTAGCAAAGTTCTTAGCTACCACCTGATACACTCATACTGAATTTTGCAATCTTCTTGGTAAGAGTGCAAGGTTGCTTTAACAGATACTGCAATATCTAGAGATCAAACTTTGCCTTGACTCTGTCACAGCCCAAAGGAGAAAGTGTCCCAACAGAGAAGCTCAAGAGGGGAATCAGCAAATCTAAACTCTCTTCTCACTATTAACTTCACTGTGTGTTCTTGTACTTGCAACACTGATATTTCATGTTTTGTTTTACAGAAGAAAATTCATTAAATGCTTATAAAGAATTCTGGCTTTCTCAGAGGGAAATAGTTACCAATGTTCAATATTATTAGAAATAGCATGCGGAATAAGCTAAAGCAATCTATCTCAATTTAAGTCCATATAAACATTTTTGTATCATCTCCCCAGCATAATCTTCCTGCTAACTGCTGGTAAATGGCTGCTTTCTGAGACTGGTTTAAAAAATTGTTTGCACAATCAAAACTGCATCATGTGCATTGAAAACAAGAGTAAAGCCAGAAGCTTACTCTAATTCCATCCTCCCCTGCCTCACCCAGTGAAGTCCGCAGTAATGTGCATTTTCAATTACTCTCCTCCATTCAAAACTCAACAAACTGTCATATTAGCAACAACTGTGGCTCGTTGGCAAAACCCAACACTACTATTACACAGAAACTATGAGTACAAAAATAGTGTCATTTCTCATTGAAAGAAATGTTCTTGTAGAGCGCCATCCAGCAGCAATGGATGGCACAATTTAGGCTATATGGTTTCTAAGCAGAGCAGGGTCATTTAAATATAATTTTCAAGCAATCACTAGCTCTGCCTCAGAAAAGATAGTAGCATCCAATATCTAATTATTATCCTGAAACATTCTACATACTCTCAGAACAACTCCTATTCATCTTTTCAAACATTGAACAGTTTAATGTTATGATAAATCAGACTGAACTAGAATTAATAACTATCAGGTGCAGAATATTATTATACTAATTCATAAAGCACAATTCACATTTTCTAGTATAATGAATTATCATGCTAATAAGGGCTGAAATATAATACAGCAGTTAATAGACAGACTCTTTTAACTCATGTAATATAAGTTACTTCATACTCAGTTACTTAGTTTAATCAGGAAAAGTATTACTGTATTATATTTTCAAGTTCCTTGGGGAGATAGCATCTCTTTTGATGGAAAGCAAGGTTACTTGGGAATAACAGGTCATCTTCATCAACCAAGTATGTCACCTACATTATCTCATGATTTCTATATGTTTGGGAACATACTGAGCAATGAATACCAGCCAGCTGGTGGGTGGTAACGTGCAGCCTCACTGCCTACACAGTCACTGCATCTAACTCCACAGTTAATAGAATATAATTTGAGATAATTTATTTCCTAAAGAGAAGAGGGGTAAATTGTCTCAGAGTATACCCATATGGGCAGTAACCAAAAAAGGGGTAATCCCCCGTTTCTTGTTTATGTCAACATACTATGAGTCCCCCCCATTGTATTTAAAATGGGGACAATAGAGGAAAAAGATTGGCCAGAATCTCATAAAGATGCATTCTCTCTCTTAAGCTTCAGGAAAGGTAGAAACACCGCACCTAAGACCAGGAAAAAATACTACGTTAAGGTAGTATGTTGTCATATATGATCAAAACAAGTTCTGAATTAGAACCGTGTGAAATGTTTGCAACAGAACATGATGAAATTATCCAAGATATGATTGATTTCATATGATGTTATAGGTGTGCACATGGAAGTTAGAGTTAACGAAACTCAGTTGAATAATGGCCAGGGTGCACTTTCTATATGTTGCAGCTCAGTTCCTAAATCTGAGAGGCTTGATTATATTTTTCAATTTTCTTGAACCCCAAGCTCAAAGCTATACTGCTGTCCAGTGAAAGACACTTAGGAAAATGTTTGCAGCAACCCTAACAAATGAAAACCACAGCGCTCTGCACAGCTCTTTTCTGCTAATACAGTCCCGGTCACATCTGGTGCCTCTTTTATCCTAAAACAAAGATAAATTCATATGCAAGAACAAAGAGATATGCATGTCATTTGGTGTTATTTTACAAAAGAGAATAAAAAAACCCAAAAACTTTCTGGTTTTCCCATGTCAGCAATCAGAGCTTTAAATCCATGAAAGGAGATTTGCATTCATTATTTAACCACAAGGCAAGACAACATTTTTAGAAAGTGTCCAAGATTGACTAAACTTCCCCTTGGGTCTCCTTTCAGACATATCTTCTGCAACCCCTCACACTACAAACATTCCACTAGAAAAATGCATCTGCCAGGTTTTTAAGATCTCTGCAATGCACCTTATTAGCATATTATTTTCCTAGCCCACCCCCAATCAATAATACTTACCTTTCTGGTACAGCATTTGATAGTTCTTAATCCATCCTGCAGTATCTCACTCAGCCTGCAGCTCTGGATGTGTCCTGATTTTAGAGCTTGTCATCACTGAAAATACCTCAGATAATTGTTTGATTCTCTTCCTAAATCCACCAGCAATTTTGGAAACTTGCATTACAAATAAAATTATGAATTTCTTTAGCTTCAAAACTGCTGTTATTAATTATTACCATGGAAAATGTTATTTAGTGACTTAGGGCCTGATCCTGTTTCCACTGAACTCAATTGCAGGACTCCCATTGCCTTCAGAGTAAGTAGGATCAGGTTTTAACCTCCAAAGGCTTAAATACATCATTAGTAGAATTTGAATGGGCTTTACAGTGTGATTTTGCTTAACTCAAGCATCGTGTAAGAGATTAGCACATTCAAATGCTGAACTCTGACACTAAAAAACAGTGGAAGAAAGCTGGAGGTTATTTCGCTTTTACATTCTGTGGTGTGTGTCAATGATTGCAACTGCTGCAGGGAGTGCTATAAATAAAACTGCTGCAGGTAACTCCTAGTACATGGTCTGGTGCTGGGCAGAATTTCTCATAAACACAACAGGACAACCTGGGTAATCTAAGAATCCAGAAGGAAATGGGGTTGGTGGGGTAAATATTTTTGGCATTATGTGGGTCAGGAGCACGACTTTAAATCCCTTCTTAAACTTTTGCTTGTTCTGCAGAAACCACCATAAGCAAACCACTACAATAAACCCAGCATTATTCCCCCACCAAATAAAGAGGAAAAAGCCTCATCTACAGAAATTCAGGACATATTATAATTGACCTTTGCCAGATGAAGATTTAAGTCCTGTTCTGGGAAATCATTACTCAAATGCTTGATCAGCTGTGTGCACCTCTGTGCCCCACTAACTTCAATTGGACTGGCTTCACGTGTGAAGTTAGGTATATATGTATATATAGGTATATGTTAGGTATATATGTTTAGGATTACCACTTCAGCTGTAAGCTCCCTGGGCCAATCTATGTCTACATCATTATCCATTACTAAGCAGAGTCCGTAGTAGCAAGTAACACTGTGATAATTGTGTGCCGAATTATACAGCTCACAATAAGCAAAATAGAGCACTTGGATTCTGTTCACGTATAATTATTGTTATGATTATTTTTAAACTATAAGCACTTCCCACACCAAGTGATGTAACTGCTTGAATTCACCTCTGGGCAAAACACGTGTGATTCTATTTACTTTACAGATCTATTTCATATGGGTTGAATTACGTCTGGTGGCTGCACATTTAGACTCAGTTTTGGCAGAGCCACATGTGTTGACATGTAAATTTACACAGACTTAAGCCAGAATCTGCTTTTTTGACAAAACCGAACATCTGATCCCCTTTCTCAGAAGCATCAATACAAGTAAAATCCTGTTGACTTCAGTGGCAACTACCTAAACCTTATACCACTTGGAGATAGCTACCAGCATTACAGTATATCAGAGAGTATGTTTATGCCAGCATTTTATTTCAAATCCAGAATTCATTTTACTTTCCTGTTCACCACATTTTGCCTCACACTGCAGGGCATTCTCAGGTTGCACAAACTTGATTCCTCCTGGATGAAACTAGGCTAGAAGATGCAGTCCCAGTGCATATATTGTGCATCAGCTGCTAATGGGCATTCAGGCCATGGGCCCAGAAGAGAACTGGTCAAAATGAAATCCCCAGCACTTGTGTGATGAACATTGAATCCTCCTCTCTAACAGTATCACTCTACAGATCAGATTCTCTTTTTAGATTTTATCAGAACACTCACACATCCATATTTTGTTGCCTATACACTTACTCATATTCTTCTGTAATGGGACTTACATAAACACATTGATGCTTTCTCTAAACATGAGAGCTGATCAGAGGGTCCTCTTCTATACATGAACAAGCCTAAACATTGCGTTACTTATGTATTATTTTCCTCATACTTCAATTTCAAACTCTGCTACAAAGACGTAACTAAACGGTGATGAAAAAGTTCAAGTGCTCCATTACGTTCTGCTAAACTGAACACACTTTCACCCTAAATTTATCTGCTGGGTTTTGTTACTAAATGTTTAGCACCAACTGTTAATACAGGTACCATTGCAGCTTTTCTGCTAGCACTGCAAACATTTCCCTTAAATCAGCAGTTCTCACACTAGGAGGAAATCAATGATATCTGAATTAGAACATCCTTTTCACTTACTACTCCCAATCTCTGTAGCAATTTGCAAAACCCAATTTGTCCTTTTGCTCAGTTTCCCTAATCCGAGATGAAGATCTTAAAAATCTCCCAAGTGGCCTTTAATTAATGGCTGACATGAATACACAAACACTTTCACTCAGACTGACAATGGAAGTAACAAATATATCTGCAGTCCCTTAGGATTTATTGACAGTCTTTTCTCAAAATATGGCTTGCAGAGCTGTTGCTTATTTGCCCTTTAAGTGGCCAGAATGCCTTCTTATTCAAATGCTGATATAACTTCAGCAAGGGAAATGATAACCCTTTAGTTCACCTTCCTCTGTTCTGCTTGGCAAAGAAGCACATCCAGTATAGCCACAGCAAGTATACCTACCCCCCAGTATGTTTAGATCTCAAGCTTCAGCTCTTGAAGCACTTTCTTAGGAAAACCCTCCTTTCTGCAAAATTCTTCCTTTTTCTAAAGATATAGCATCACAGATATAGAAAGACAGGCCACAGCCTCATTCGAAAATGGAAAGATAATTTGTATATTTCCCACTGCATCATAGATGTTAATTCACTGTGTGTACGGCCGTTCTGCCACACCATTAAACATGCACATGATGACTTCCTTGACATCTGCATTAGTTGCCTTAACAGAGATGTCAGAGAAATGTACTCATTTAGAGTGCTATTGACAGGATCAGAATGCCTTTGCTCTTTCTAATACCACTTCCTCCTTCCCATGGTTAGCAAGGCTGTTTCTGTTTATAACAAAAATATAATCTGTTTATAACAGATCTCTAATCCAACTTTCTTTACGGAGGCTCACATGAGTAAGCAGAGTAATGAATATTTTACTAGGCTACTGGAAGTTTGCTGTAGTTGGTGTTTGGAACATGCTCCTTATTTACAGGGATCCCACTCATGAGCACAATGGGAGCATCTCCGCAAATGACAAGCTTCCCTCTGTGGCAGGCTCACACCAGAACCGCTCTGTGGACAGAAAGGAACCAAGCAACATAAGTCATGCCTCTGCTGTCACAATATAACAGACATAAAAAACCCAAATATGTGGCTATATAAAGCAGCAACAGGATCACACAGAAAAAGACTTTACCAGCTATTGAGCATGACCTGGAGAAGCAAAGACATAAAGAAAGAATATCTAAAGCGGCATAGGATCTGTCATGAAATATACACAAAATACTCTTACAATAAGTAAGATATCAACTAAGCTGTGCAGATGAGGTAAAGAAAAACTCCAAGATACCAAATGTCTCAGACGCATCCTGTGCCTCCCATTTGGTGGGATATGTAACACAGCACTTTTCCATAGACATCATAGGAACCTCGTAGGCCTGAGCTTGTTCAGCTCAGCAGTGGGAAAGGGATTTCATAGAAAAGAATGTTTCATTTCACAGAAACTGCATGTTGGGAAAAGACTATTTGCAAGTTTGCCTGAAAGCTGAGAAAAAGCGTGGGTGTTCTTTTAAAACAAAAAAAGTGAAAAACGTATAATTACTTCATAGCAGTTAGTACAAGTAACAATACTGCACAAATTGCAGTGATTACAAAATCCTCTATAAATATGGTTAGCACTATTCTTGACAATAATTAGTGAACAGCATCTTCTCAATAGTATCATGATTAATATTTATTCTGATGTGGTTTTTGTTCTGGAAGATGGGAGGGGACAAAAGGAAAGGGAGATATCATTCTGAGAGCTGAGTATGTTTGAGGAGCAGAACCAAAAGCATAGAAAAATCTACTTTATTTTTCTGCTTACTGTCATTCCTCCTCCCCTCAAAAAGGCAATGCAAATTGTGCTTTACTGGTTTTAAAAGTAAAGCCAGAAATTATGTGGAGTTGGGACTGCTGAATTATTCATGAGTTCTGATTGAATGGGATCATTATCTCTGTCCTTACAAGCTAATAAATACTGTCTAATGCCTGGGTACTGTTTTGATCTAATAGTGTCAGGAAAAAAAAAAAAGAAAAAAAAAGCAAAAGACTTCTTTTTTGCAAGCTAGAGCCTAAATTAGGGAGGAGCTCCCTGATGAGTTCATTGCAGGAAAACCATGGGGTTTTTTCCCTTCCATTGACTCCAACATTCACTTTGCAGTTCTCAGTCTCATTTGCTGCAAAGGCATTTTAACTTGGGCATGAGGTTAAGAAGCTGCTCAGTGGTATCTATACAATGACATATCATTTCTTATTCCATTCCTATTTTCCATAGTCTTATCCACCGCCTTTCCCTCTTCCCCCCTTGCCCCCGCCCCCCGTTTTAATCTCTCACACCTCACAGTACAAAATACCCAAATCTAGAATACTTTCTGAGGCAGTCAGAGCACAGGAAATGATTATGCTATCTAATCATCTGCCTGTCAGCAGTCAAATAATTTTAAATTGCATTGTTCTGTGATTTATTTCAGGATTGATTGTGGTGGGTCTATACTCACTTGATTTAATATCACTATAAACTAAATGTTGTATGGAACCTAAATTAAGGTTCTGCTTGGAGAGCTATCAAAGGAGGAGGTGAATTTGTTAGAGGTGCAATGCCAAACAATGCTTGCTGCTAACATTTGAAACAACAAAATGGTTTTTAAAACCCACATAAATTAAAATTAAAGCTGAGACATTTCATTGGATAGCTTTTCATATGCTTTCTTGAGGATTACTTTTGGAACAGGACTTGTTTCAATAAGAGGAAATAATTAGGATATTATTACAAGTTTAAAAACCCCTCATAATTAGATAGGGATTAGTAACTTCGTTTTCATATGATTAACACAATAAAACCCATTTTTCCCCAAAGTAATCGTAGGCCTATTAAGCAACATGAGATCATATATCAAGGGGCCTTTTAGTAATTCAGCAGTTTGTAACATTTACACTGGCTGAAAGTCTTCCACTAAACAGCTGGCTTCATTCTATCAAGAAAACCCACAGTTTTGGGTGCATTTATTTTGAGGTCTATTACAATCCTTGAAATGATTAAGGATTTTTTTAGCAAGAGTCAGAAGTGTGTGACAGCTAGAGCAAAAGTGTGAACAGTTTCTCAAATAGTGTATCAGTAATGGAGGTCTCTGCTGTTCTCAGTCTAGCATGGGAGGACCCACCTGGTACATCTGGATTTTAAGGAGTAAGCATCTCCTAATAACTGTCACACTTCAAGCTTAGAAATGCCTAGTTTTATGGTATTTTGTTAGTAAAATCATGTTAAACGCTTAGCTCCATGATGATAGCTAAGCTAAATATGAAGCGAATTATTGACACATTTGCTCTTTGTACACACAGCTCGTAAACAATAAGTAATAAAGAACAGACGTGACATAAATTTAACTTTCTGAGTCTATTCAGTGGAATAATTCTCCAAACATTACCTTTTTAGTCTCCCTTTTTAATGCTTTTAACTGCAGTGAAAATACAAAATTGTTCCTTTTGTTGTTATTAAGTAGGGACATGATCACCCATTCTGGCTTTTCCACATTCTCTGCATATGATGCCAGTCATTGCAGCCAATGAAACCTTCAGACAGTAGCCATTATCTGTCACACTCCTGGACCAAAATAACAAATAATATGCCTGGAGGTGCTGCGTTTTGTGACTGCTAGTTTCCCCGCATGGCATATGCCTAGATAGGCTCAGATGAGAGGTGATTGCACAAAACTGTGATTGTGAGATGACTTAGCAGAACCCGTGATGATGTCCTAATGGCCTCCTGCAGAGGGGAACAGGGGTAATTGTTTGTCAGGGGAAGGAACACATCTATAAGGAGGCATCCTCTGCAAACCAAGCAGCCACGTGGAAAAAAGAAAGGGAGAATCACAGTGCAGCAAGGCTGCACTTGAGCCTAATAAAATGAATGACAAAAAGAGGTGAAAAATGAAACAAGGTATTAAACGACCAGATTAAAAAGGCTGTTACCGGTGGGCTCAGGATTAAAAAAAACAAGTTGTCTGCAGCCAGTATAGTTCTTTTAAAATGATTAGGTGAAATTCTGTGACTCTCAGCAAGGAAAGTTGAAGCAACAAACCCAGGAAATGTAAATGCCTTTCCTCCAGCAAAAAGGGGCACAGAGCAATCAGACTCCCTGGATGTCCTCACTTGTAACAGGGTGGTTTACTAGTCACCAATCCTTTGCTGCAAAATTTTCTTCTTCCAGTCTTTTGTTCTTCCATTTAAATTATTTACTTTCCATGTGATCACTGTACGAGAAATGACATCATCCCAACAACCTTTCTAGAGCAAAGCTATTGGAATGGAGAAATGAGAAACCATCAATGTCAAGCCAGGCAATTAGAGCATCAGTCACATCAGTGGGAACCTGCCCGTAATGTCAGCTGGGGCAGAAACAGGCCCTTAGAGTATATTAAGGATCTTATTTTATACTCTTTCAGCATTTTCTATTTGATCAGAAATAAAACGGAGCAAACAAGCTAATTAATCGCATTCAGAATGAATTCCCCAGTCTTTTCAGCCTACATCTTAATTATTTATTTTCTAACTACAGAATAACAAACATTCTAATCTCAACAGAAGTAGTATTTACAAGAAATAAATCAACTGATTATAGCTTCAATGACCTATAGGCTACAGGAAAGAGTCAAAATTCTTTAAGTTTCATAAAATCATCTGTACTTGTTATTCCATTCATTACACCTTACCAATGGGCATCTGGAAAAGATCCACATAAACCAGGAGTTAGTTCCTATAACTAATGTAAGAAAGCTGTGGGTTTTGCTTTTGTTTTTTGTTTGTTTGTTTTTCTTTTTTTGTTGTTGTTGTTTTTTCTTAAATAATACTTCCTAAACTCTCTATAAAATAACCAGAGCATTGAAAAATACCTCCTAATCAGATCTACCTGCAATTGAAAACGTATCTACTGCAAGTAATTAACTGCAATTTGCAACAGAATTGGACAAATAATAGCTCTTTTTGTGGTGATAGGTAACTTGGGCCAAATAGTGCTATAAAAATATTCCAAGAAACAAACATTACAGAAATCAAAATAGCAATTACTCTGCACCGACCTAGAGTGAATTTCTTCATTTCATTTTCAAATAACCTATTTTAAAACCTTTTTCACAAATGGAGGTTGATTTTTAAACAGAAAATGAATCTCTGAAAAGTTACTTCAATTTAAAAATGGTCAAGTGAAACATTTTGGCATATTCTGAAAAAAACAATATTCTTATCTTTTCCTTTCACTTTTTTTCTTCTGCTAAAAGTATCCACTGTGATTAATCTAAATATTCAAATGCTTCTAAGATATTTTAAAAATTCTACTTATTTCCATAGAACAAGTGTTAGTCCTATTCACAAACATTTGTGATGAAGTTTTGAGCTTAAGAATCTCTCTTCAAAAACAGATAAAAGATAAATAGATAAAATAGATAAAAAAAGATATGCTAAAGTACAAACTCTAAGACTTATATGGAGAATGCTGCTCTGCAAATTAATGGAGTTTTGAGCACTGATGCAATAAATTCATTTATTCAACACTATGAGTAGTAGCATGGCACACAGGCATATGTTTTTCTACAGAAAATATCAGGCAAGAATTGGGAGTGTAAATAAGTAACCTGTGAAAGTATTGACCTGTTTGACCATCAGCTGAAAAAAGGATGACCATTCTACTCACAGTGGAGTGTTCCTTCTTGAAGGGAAAAAAGAATGCTTGTTGTTTAAGTAACTATAATTACTTAAGAGTCTTAGAGAAAAATACACCGGTTGTTAACATGGTGCTGGTCACAAATTTATCTCAAAATGGTTTTAACAAGAAATTGGCCTTTCAACTAAACCAAATGGTCTTGGGTTAAGTATTTATTTACCAGGAAAAGATAAAAATTGAATTGAAGAAACCCTAGACTATTTTTTTCCTGAAAAATGGTAGGGGTTAGATATTCACAGAGGTGAGTTTCCTATAAGAAAACTGGTCATGGGCAACAAGGAAGTATGTACTGCTGAAGTACGAAGGGTTTGTTTTCTCAGAGACCTGCCCAGAACACCTTCAGCCTCAAAGCAAACCATGAAACAGCAGTTGCATAACAGAGAATAAAGATGGCTTTTCTGAACAAACAGAACCAGAGTCTGACAAGTAACTTCCTAAAAATAGGACAGGTCTATATACCCCTCAAGATGTAATAAACATTAAAGTACAACAAGGGAGGACAGACACCAGTGAGTTTTTAGATTTTACTTGTTAGTTCTGTGCTCTTGTCACCAAATACGTTTACGTAGCCTTATGGTGCCTGGGAAGTATGTTTTGAAGCTCAAATTCAAAGTCCATGGAAATTTGTAAACTTTCTATTCTACATAGAATATGCTGCACATTGTTACAATTGTAATAAATCAAAATTGTAAACAGTTGGACTAGATGATCACTGTATGTACCTTCCAACTGAAATATTGTATTCTAAACAATTTCAAGACAGCGTAATTTTTTCTAGTTCTTATATTGAGTGCATAATTAAAGCTTACATTTTTTATGAGATTGGAAAATTATATGAAAACTTTTTAAAAATATTAAAGCAACAGAAATATAAAAATCACCATTTCTCTTATGTTTTTTCCATGGAACTTACAAATATGATTTAAACCCACTTTATTATACTACTAAGGTTTTTATGGTTTTTTAATTATTAAAACTATAGTTTTGGGTGAGTTTCTTTGTATTGTAACATTGAAGAGAAAATTTGCATCTAATTGCCAATTGCCAGGATACTAGTGTATGCTTTAAAACTGAAAAAATATTTTAAATAGTGCTTTTATCCTATTAGTTTTGAAAATTATAAAGGCCAAGCAAAAACGTGGCAGCAAAGTGCTGCTTTAAGCAGTTCTCAGGTAGAAAACATTGTCTTTCTTTCACCATACAGAAGACATCAAAATACTTCTAAAGCTACCCTTATCCTAGAGGCAGGAGCCAGAGTATGTATTTGCGTCTTCACACTCACTCACTGGCTTTTGGTGAGCTTTTCTACTCAAAAAAACACAAGAAAATTCTTCAAGTCTCCTCCACCTTCATCATAACAGCTTTTTTAACCTTATTGAACGCTTTTTACTAATTCATTGAAATTTGGATGGAATAAAATAAAATATGCCACAGGCTAAAAAGGAAAGGTTTCTTCTGCACTACTGTATCTATTGCACCATGCTGATCTGTTAAATGTCACTATACTTGAACAAAGTTAATGAAATAGAAAGAAGTAAAATTTGACCTGCAAAATCTGTGAGATATTTAATAGAGAGAGAAAAAAATCCCCTTGTTTTGGCATCAGATAGTACAAAAACTCAATAACGTTTGTCTTTTTACATTAAATCACATAGAATATTTGTGTGTAGATTCAGATGAGACAGACAAAGTGTAGTAGAAGCAAACTCAGAAAAAAAATCTAATTTTATTGGTTTTGCAATGATACAAGGGTATACAAAGAACATTTAATCTAGAATTAAGTGAGTGAACCTCACATGAGTCAGGAATCTTTCTGAAAGGGACAGAATGTCTTTTCAAATGAACACTATCTTTTTTAAAATTTAATAAGGAAGGGGAAACGTTATTGAAAAAAATGGATAAAATTGCTAGATAATTAAATATTGTGAATTCTTATGGACAGTAAAACCAGGCTGAGTGGGTGTCATAATTTCTTTTCTGTATAGAGAAGTAAAAGCAGTAAGATGTAAATAGTCCTGGAACACAAAACAGTACATCTGGCTTATAGTATCTTCAAAAAAAATAAAGAAGACGTGATAGAATGTAATGGGAAAGAAAAAGACATTGTAAAATGTACCAATCAGTCTGCATGACCACTTATGAAAAAACCTCAACCTACAGAGAAGAAACAGGACTTTTTATAGGAATTCAGACCCTAGGAAATTAATGCAAGTTTTCTTCTTACGAGGAGATAAGGCAGGATTTCATTGCTACCTCAAAACTGAATTTTTGAACACAGGGAATCAAAGCAAGAATAATTTGAAAAAGAAATGCTGTGCTAAATGAAGTCTAATTTCTCTCCTACATGCTTTACTTCAACGATGCATTAAAATACCAAGTACTAAGCATGTGAGTAATCATTTATTGAATTGTGGCCAAATTGGTTGCTTGCCTGAAGCAAGTCAGATGAAGTAGATGTGGGCAGCTTAAACCCAAGAACAGCTATTTTCTCATTTTCTTTCCTTAATTTCAGACATCACACCTTGTTCAGTTTACACCCCTGGCAGTCATTCTTCTTGAGAACAAAAATAGCATAAACAGCCTAAATTCCACTTTACACAGAAGTGAGAACAGAAAGTATTCAGTTTAGCAGGCACTCCAAATGATATATTTCCCCACCTACCAGGCATTACCTCTCTGTTCCAGCTGTATTTTTCTCTTATTATATAGTTCTCTTGTAGAACCTTGTTGCCTTGCTAGGAAAACATGCAATTAAATTAGCACACTGGCCAACAATGAATCACAGCTAGCAGTGATGTTATGCTGCTTTAAAGATGTCTACGTTACTTGTCCAGGCAAGAGATAGGACAAGAGGAAATGGCCTCAAGCTGTGCCAGGGGAGGTTTAGATTGGATACTGGGAAAAAATTTCTTCACTGAAAGGATTATCAAGCACTGGAATAGGCTGTCCAGGGAGGTGGTTGAGTCATCAGCCCTGTAGGTATTTAAAAAAATATGTATACATGGCGCTTAGGGAAATGGTTTAGTGGTGGAATTGGTAGTGTTAATGGTTGGACTTGATCTTAAGGGTCTTTTCCAACCTAAATGATTCTATGATAGGTCATTGTTTTATGCTATTCTATACACATATATATCATTATAATGTTTCACTAATCTGTGCACATATATAAATATGCATATGTCTTCTGTAAGCTTTCCTAATTTAGCATTGATCTCAAATAGAATTTCTGCATGGTAATCTATACTGTGTCTTGCTGATATATTTAAACTTTGCCTTGTCATCTTAAAGTGAACACTAATCAGAAAACAGATATGTAAGCATTTAAAATAGATCACAATGTGACGCTCTTCAAATAGGTACCTGCTCCTGAGTACAAATGTGTAGTGATATTGCCGCACCAAAATAAGTTCACAAAGTGTGACATAATTTTCTTTCTGTTCTAACAGCTAGTAACAAGATATGTGAGAGATTTTTCATGGAAAACTAGAGTAAAAGAGATCAGTTTCTTATTACTCTGATAGGTTACTCTTTTATTAGTCTTTAGGCTAACACCTGCCTATAAAAGTTTCAATTAGAGCTCCTCTTTTCCACTTGGACCACACACCAAATGGTCAAGAATCCCAAATAAGGCCTGACACCATCAAAAGCTGAAGGAAATGGGAACTTCAGAAGTAGTTCTCAAATAGGATGTGGCAACCAACACTCAGTCGGGATCCAGCTCTGAGGAGAAATGGCCAGGGCTGGCCACATTAACCAATGACCTTCAAGCTCATTTCTCTTTCAAATCCTCGAGGCCAGCACAACGCCTCAAGTCAGCATATGATATTGCTGTAGACCAGGAATCACATTTAAACTGTCCAAAGATGCAGACATTGGCCAAGTGCCTGTCTCTGAGCCAACATATAAGTCATAACTATATAGAATGGAATTTTATATTGAGAAATCTGTGTGCAACGTCAAAGCCACTCACCTGGAAGTCCCCAGTTTGACCAAGGCAGGACGGGAATTTGAGATTTCCAGGCAAGCATCCCCAAAAAGGTGTCTCATTATTTAGTTTCACCCTTCATCTGAGGAAGCCTCAAGAAAACTGGTATGTTTCTGTAAAAAGTCTTTCCACAAAAGAGATTTTTCTGGAAAAACAAATTAAGCATTTTCCAGTTCTTTCGACTATGGTCTATCTTACTTTCTTCCTGGCAGATATCCCTGAGAAACAGCATACAAAACAGAAAAATGTTGATTTGCCATGTTCTACCTCAGTCTTATTTAGCATAACACTGCAGTATTTTTCTGCGCCTTTTATATCCCCAATCACTTGATTACTGAGTTGCATCATTGCTGAACCCTGGCCCATAAAAAACTGAGGGAACACAATGACAGTCCGCCAGAACAACACAAACAGCTGCTTGTCTAGACATGTTAGCACTGTCCTGAAACCTTGGCAGGCTGGTGACATAATCTAAAAAAATTTGCACTGCTATTCTTGAAATGTTTTATTGTGATTATGTAATTCTACTCATTTATTTTCACTGGAAAACATAAAAATGTGGGCAAAAGAAATCATGAATCATTTCCCCCTTGGTTCCTAACTAACGGTATGATTCAAAGGGAGGTATCTCCAAGCTTTTTTCTCTAATTAAAGACTCCCAATAATAGCATATTCTATAACATGAAGGGAAAAATTAATAACATTTACAATATAATTATTTTCTTTCTCTTATGTGTGCTTATTTTCCTGTGGCAATTATTTGTTTATAAGCCATTAAGTTATTTGCAAAGCCAATTCGATGTTCCATCTCTGATTTAATTAGTAAAAGACAGTCCCTTTGCAGTAAACAAAAAAAAGTTTAACTTTTTAAAAATTCCCAGTAGAATTTATAATTTCATTTCCTTGTTATTTTTTATATCCACTTCTATTTATAAATAGATGGCTTTGTTTAATTAAAATGTGCACACAAATTCCAAAAAATTTGTAACAGACCACCACCAATGACGTGAGACATTAATAGTCCTCACACAAACACTCTGTTCCTGGTTCCTCAAATTCTGAAGAAAAATAAATACATTTTAAAAAGGAAAGCAGATAATGGGCTCTGACTTGACCTGGACATAAAAAGATGTTGATATCTGTAGTCAAAACAAAGAAGCCGCCTTAGAGTCATGGGCTAGTACTTTTGGGTACTTCACTTCCCCTCCCCTTGTTTGTGTGATTTTTCAAAGTTACGTCAACTTGTCAGTGATCCAACCCGCAACTTTTCCTGACTTCAACCTAACTGCACCTTTGAAAACCTGAGCACCTTTAAAACTAGGGCACCTTTGAAGACAGTCCTACACCATATATCTCCAAGTTTCAAGAACAGGTATTGGTTAGAGATATACTGACTCTCTCAGCTGCTCAGGAGGGGTTTAGATGTAGACAGGATGAATAAGGAGATCAGAATTTGACCCCCTGTTTTTGTCACTTTAATATTTGGCATTTCTGTGGCCTAAAAAGACTAGGGAAATCATTTAAGAACTAATGAAGAGCTATTTACCTCCTAAATCTTCTTCCCTTGAGTAATGAAATAATTACCCTCCCATAATCATGGAAATATCCAACTTGAATCTTAAATTGAGCTGTTGTGAAAAGTGGTAGTGATGTTACATAGGTGATCACCATGGTAACGTTTGGAAACTGTGCTGTCATCAAGCCAAGAATATAGTTTTGCTTTTCCCATAAGAACAGTATAAAAGACCGTAACTGAACCCTTCCAAGATCCCATAATGATAAGTGAAAGCGAACATTTATCTGTCTTACCCACTGGGACAAAGGCTAAAAAAAATAAATCAATCAAAAACCCTTAAAAAACTCACAACCCAACCACCAGCACACTGTCCATAAACTGAGTTACTTTGTAATGCGATATTATTGTTTGTTAGTTTTGTTTTGTTTACTCCCTGTACATTAACTCAAGGTGAATCCCAAAGGAATAACGTGGTAGGATTACAAGGAGAAATCAAAACATTTTATTTGCATAACGTAGATAATTAGACATCCTGAAAACTATTAGAGCAGTTACTTACCTTTGAAACTGTGGCTCTTTTACAAATGAGCCCGCTCCTTCTGCTTGATTCTTTGATTTCTAATGCAGTATGATTTTCTAAACTGGCAGTGGTCACTTCAGGCTACCCAGCCCAACTGCCCCAAGCCTAAATGTTGCTCATGGTTCAAGGGACAGTTTAGAAGGCAATCAGATTATTTCAAGCGTGATTTACCCTTGATAAATCTGTGTTGAACACTTCCAATAACTTGTTCTTTTATGTTAAGCAGGATAGAGAAACTGAACTGTCAGTGGTGCTAGGGCACACGCTGCTGTGGAAATGGTAGACACGATGCCCAAACTACATGTGCAGTTTACAGCTGAAATAAGAAGGATTTTTTTTTTTTCTTAGACTGTACAGCTCATTAAAAATTCTGATCATAAAATGGAAGATTTTCAGAAAGGCTGTATACTTCTTGCAAATTACCAAGGAGTGGAGGATTACATCGTCCTGTAAAGGACATACTACTGAAGAATTAATATACCTGAGGAAAATTCACCGTTCATCCGTTGGGCACTATAAGGAAAGCTTCCTGCCAGGATGCTGCAGTGAAATAGCAAGCAGCAGCTGAGGTGAGAACAATAATAAAAGCAACATATCCAGGTTCTAAAAAGATTCCCAATTTCCCTTGATCTAACAAGTGATCTACAGAGTGCATAGTGGCTTTCTAAAGGCTTAACCTTCACCTAGTGGTTTCTGAATGAAACTCTTCTCTGGTAGTGATGGGATTCACATCTCCTAACTTTAGCTACCTAAGTCTGGGTATCTAGTACAAACTAGTTTTCTTTGTGGCCAGTGACAAACAACGATGGGTGGATATACAAAAGGTAATATACTCTGTCTTAAACACCTCTCAACATCCACAGGGCAGTTGCCCCATCATGAGTTTCGGAGAGTTTTATCTCTCCGAAAGTTTGCATTGCATTGCATTTGCTAAACTCTGAATTTCTTAAACAGCTGTTATTGGACATGAACTCCAGCCTCAACCTAGGAGAAGACTGTCCACACCTGCTCATCAACAATAGCAAGCCTGGAACGTGACTACTGCAATGCCAGTGTTTGGCCTGAAGCTCCCTGCAACCCATTGGTTATAGTGGCAAGCTGGACCACTGCAAAAGGCAGGCAAAATTCTGTCCCAGCGAAACAGAAGCAGAAGCCACAAAGGATTCTTCTGCCTGCTTAGTACAGAAGAAGATACAGATACTGCAGAAGGAAGTAGAGCTCAAGATTACTTTGACAGATGTAAAGAGGTGCTGAAGCAGAAATAGCATGTGGTATCAAGTAAAAAAAAACCCTGTTTTAGCCGAGTACAGATAAGGACAACTCACAGACTTTTAGAGTGCTCCAAAGGCATAGATCAGTGTGGAACGTTAGCCTTTGAGCAGCACTTCTTTCTTCTGTGGACAGCAGGGGCATCTGACTAATACAAGATCACCTACAGTTCACTCTTGGAGACTTTAGAAGCTGTAAGAGGCCTCTTTATTCCTGGAGAGCCTGGGATAACCATTTTAACAGATGACACACTCATAGTAGACTATGGTTGTGTGAAAGAAACAGCAGATTTCTTCCCTGGAAGAAGTTCTGAATCAAACATCCTTTTCACTGACTCCACTATCCAAGCCATTTTAAAGGTGCTTGTCAGTCTGTGGTCACTGTCCTTCTCAAAAGCCTTCCTATTTTCCTAAACATAGCACTTCCAATTCATAGCCCTGTTTGTCTCCTCCTCTTGAGTGGGATCAAATGGATTATCCTTTCATGACCCCTTCCCAGAGTTGCTCTCTGGAACAATCCTGGTTCTGGTCAGGAGACCAAAGGGGGCTCAGCACCCCCTCAGAGCCTATCAGTAAATCTGCAAAGACAAGAAACAGCTCTTTCAAAAGTAAAGTTTTAGCTCTTTGCCAAAGAACACACAATTTAGGAAAATAGGTCCAAAGCACAGAAGAGTGTTATCTAAATATTTCATTACCTCAGCTCAACCACTTTATTACAAATAATGATGGATCCAGCTTATTCCTGCCTCTCCTGGAAGACACATCTGTCTTCTTATAGTACTCTCCCCTCTCTGCCTGTGCCTGCCTGTGCAACCTGCTGACAAAGCCTTCTTCTCTTCAATGAGAAGTTTAGGATTGAGGAAAAATAAGCCTAGTCCACATAAAGACTATTTTTTTCAGGTCAGGTGGATACATGACACATGTATTCAAGAATAAATGTCTTTCCCAATACATACTCCAGGAGTATTATCTAGGACAGATTCTTATCTTTGTCTCATTCTCAGCCTCTTTGCTTCTTTCAGAATCTCTTTGATTAACTCTGTGATGGCTAATAGATAATTAAGGTCTTTTTATTTATCAAAAGTAAAGCCTATGGCTGTCTTACACTCCTTAGAGCCATATTAGAGTTTAGGGTGTATTTAATGAATAATTTATAAACTGAATGCTTTACAGGCTACAGTTCTCACGTAAAGAGACAAATGTCATACATCCATCATTCAAAGGTACACCCTGCTGGAGAATAGGTTTCTGCCTTGATTTTGGAGAAGTAAACTCATCACTCATTTGCTATTTGCTTGTCTTGGCCACAGGATTGTATAAGCAAGAAAAGGCTGTGCAATGAAACCTTTTGCACTGAGTATTCTGACAACAACTCACAAGATCCCCTAGAGAGCTAAAAGGAAAACTAAGAGTTCTGGGTGGTCGCTGTGGGTGGCACAGTGTCTGGCCCTACCCTATGCCTTCCCAAAGCAGTAGGGTATGGTCTACACACAGCCAGATTATTCACATTTTATACTTGGGGGACACACGCACAACAGGAGTGGATTCCCTGTACGTAAAGAGTAAGGAAAGAAAGGAAAAGTCATTTATTCATCAGCACAGTGCACCAGAAAATACTTCCATTATTCATACTTTCCTGAAGTAGTGCTCAGAGCAAGAGCTCTTCACAGAAAAAAGTGAACTACTAGCAGCTCCCTCATGCCCCGGTTTGCATGTGATTGTTCAGATTAGAATTTGTCACTCATTTTACACTCATGTAGGAGATAAAGTAAAAGCAAACAGCTGGAAAAGATACAAAATGTCATCTACCAATGTCCTACCAAGGGAACAATTGTCCTTAAAACCCACCCATATTAGGTACTTATTTGTTTCTAAATGAACACTGAGTATCCATAGCCACCTCTGATAGTTTATTCTTGTGATTTCCACACTACAATATTAATGTCCCTCATTATTACAAAGTTTTTAAAATATCTAACCTGCACCATGTTGAAGCCCACTCTGTCTTTTCTTCACAGATGTGGAGAAAAAATTATTTCTTTTCTTTTTATAGCAGCTATTTCCCTATGTGCTGCCTATTGCCATATGCTTACACACACAAACACATTTCAATATAATTTTATTTAGGCTCAATTTCTCCTCTTCCAACTATTCCTTGCAAGTCATAGCATCTGAAAACTCTCACTGCCCTCCCCTGAATTACCTCTGTTTGGTCCACAGCTTATGTGAAGCAGAGTGTTCAAAATTGGAAATGATACATTATTCCTCATGTTTATATTCTAGTACTACACTTGAAAGTTTTGCAAGAGCTTGCCAGTTTTTACTTGCCTCTGACCCGTGGTCCACCATGATCACCACATCATTTTCTGCAAAACTCTTTTTTCACCAGTACTCTCCATGTAGGTTACATATATTTGTAAACCCCATGTCTCACTCCCTATTGGGAAGTCCTCTTAGCTTGGGGGCACCTGCAAATTTAATAAGCTACTCTCTAGCCCATCAGTTAGGCCATTAATGAAAGCAAGAATAACACCAGATCCAGAACAGAAACCCTTGAATGCACACACAGCACATATTTTGGTAGTTCACCATTGTTAACTACTCACTGTGTACATGTCTATATATTTTAGTGCCTTTCCAGCAATTGGAATAAAGCTGGGTGTTCTATAAATTCCTCAGTTCCCCCTTCTTTATACGTAATTGATATATTTGCATTTTGTAGCATCTAGGTAACATGTCTGTCCTTCTGAAATTCTGACAGATAACTGTTAGTGGCTCTGAGAGTTCATCAACCAGCCTGTTAAGTATCAACAACAAAGTTCATCTGCCCAGCTGGCATGAAAACACCTAAATTCTGTAAATACTGTGTAACCTGTTTCTTCCTTATTCTTTCCTGTTGGTGCTGGTATTAGGCCATCTTATTGTATGTGACCTTTATACTGAAATCTGGCACAAAAGGCACGACACTTCAGCCCTCCCACTGTCACCCTCAAATAGCCTTCCTGTTCTCTTGAATATCTCCTCTGATTTACATGCTTGCATTTGGCCTTAGCAAGCTGACCCAGTTTCCACTTTGTGCAGTCTTCCTTCTTATGTTTAAAGTATGTGAAGAGCTCTTGATTTAGCCAGCTCAGGCTCTTACTGTGTTTCCCATCTTTCCTCCTCAATGGGATAATTTGCACTGTGCCCACAGTGTTTCTTTAAGGAACTGCCAGGTCCCTTCTTACCTTCTCACCTAGACCAACCTCCTAACAATCCTATCCCTACTGTGTCTGCAGTAGGCATATTTAGACTGATATTATTTTTTATCAAGGGCATCAAGGATCACAAAAATGAGGTTTGTATTAAAATTAATTTTGGCTTCAGTTACTGAACTGTTGGATAAAAAGATCTTTCACTTCACCCAGGAGTGGCTGAATTCATCTACACTCTTCTACATCTCCTAAATAGCAGCTTTTCTTCCACCACTTTTAAACTGACTGATATGGAATTCATTAACACGTGAAGGATTCAAATAGTCACTAGTCATGACTTCCAGTAAAAATAACATATGGATACTTACAGGTGAAAGCTGTGCAGCTTATTTTTCTTGAGATACTAGTCTAATGATTCCAGTCTCACTTTTTTTGAGTATCTTTGGCTCCAACCCATTCAATCTTTTTCCTTGAAGTAATTTTGGTCAATAGTGTAAGCATTTTTTGGAATTGCTGCAGAAAGAACAGCACAAAGAGCAAGAAATGTGATGCACTACAAAACTAGAGCATAACTCAATCTTTTAGATCTGCATCTATTGAGTTCTGGGGCTTGGGGTGTTTTGACAGTTTTATTCAACTGCTTTTGACAGAGTTACTAAGGTTTGGATTCCCTTCACTTTGAAGTGATCCCAAGCTCCTAACTTGAAGTAAGCACAATTTCTTTTAGACCAAACATGAAAGTGTGAGAATTTTCAGTGCATAATACAATATTGAAAAAAAAAAAATACCAAACTATCCAATAATAGTGATTTTAGAGCAAAAGGGACCAAAAGGATCCTTATACTCTAATAAAGGTTATAGTGAAGACATGAGAGAACTAAATAATCTCAATTTTTCAAAGCAATCTAAGTAATTTAAGAGCATCTATGCCACTGATTTACGCTTTTGTTGTTTAGCCACCTTTAAAAATCACTGCTCTACACTATCAAATTATTAGTGCTCCCTGTTCTTAACATTACTGAAAAAGCATAGATTGCCTGGAACTGGGCTGCTGTCTATAATGCAAATTAGTGAGCATTTTTCCCCCCATAAAAAATGATTAATTTACAATGTTTAGCAAGTTTACATTCTGGTCCAGACAAGATAAATCATTCACACAAAATTATACAGAATTCCAGTCAACATATCTTTAGTAAATATGCTTTGAAGTGTTGGAAATGAGATAGCTGGCAATTTTTAACTTCCCCCTCCCCACCCCCAAACTCTTAAGAGAACATTACCTGTATATATCAAGTTTTCCTAAAATACCATTTTCAAAGAGTTCACAGGGTAAACATAATTTAGAACACCTTGATCACAAGTGTTTGTTGAAAATGAGCTTCATACTGACAAAAATATTCCATACTTCAACTACTCAGGGTTCAAGACTTGAAATAATTTCACCCAACTGACATTATAACATCAAGGCAGAGCTAGAAAAGACAAAAAACTACAGATATGAATGCAATAACTTTAAACCACTACATGGGAACTGAAAAAAAATGCATTATCTACATAAGACAAGCTATTCTCTGGTCCATAATTTCCAGATGGCCTAATAGCAAGGCAAATATCTGTATTTCTCACAAACATATAATTATTAAAAAAAAATCTATTATTTCAATTGTTCATAATCATGTGCATGTATTCAACTTAACTTTGTCTTGTGATAGAGCTAATGCCCTCAACATGCTGTGCCATTCTCCAAGTAGAAAGTGGTACATGTGTTTGATGGGCTAGTTCTGTCCTGAAAGAGCAACAGCACGTAACTGCACCTACACAGACAACATCCAAGAAGCAACTGTGGCTCAAAGTAACAGGTTAAGTACCATTTAACATTTTCTTATTCTTCTTGAGGAGACAGGAGGGAGGGGAGGGAGAATTAGACTTTAACACCAAGAAGGTCTGGTGAGCAAAGGAAATGGCATCAGCTTTATTTTTGCTTGATCTTATTTCATCCCCACAGAGAAAACCAGAAGCAAATACCATATATATTCTTCTTATAATTTGACTCACAATTTGAGAATGGGCAGGGAAAAAAAAAAGGGTGCTCATTTACCCCCATTGGTAAGTGACAGAAATGAAGGTGCATTATACATTGCATAATATGTAGTCAAATATGCTACACAGAAATGTACAAAGAAGTGGTGTTAAAATTTCACGTGATGTGCCTAATAAAACTATTCTGATGAAAAATTGTTTCATGTTCAAGCTGTAAACTATCAAAGGTGATTTGTAACCAGAGATACCAGATATTTTAAATAAAGCACCTTTTTCATAATATAAAATCCATGTTCTTTGCTAAAAGCATAGGCAATGTGACTTTTCCTAGATTTCCTGCTGTCACCAGGCTTAGAGTGTCTCCCTACTCACTCCTCTGACCATCACTGGTCCAAGGACTCAGCCACAACCATGTGGGAAATGGCACTAAAGGCAGGAGTTGTAACAGCAAGGGTACCACGTTTTCACATTGCAAATCCAGCAGTCCAGCCTCCAGATGTTGAATTAACATTCCCAACTACTCTATCCTAGATCTGCAAATAACTAGTATATATGTATGCACTGCGCTGCAAAGAGAGGAGGAAGAGAGCTTCAGGTGGGGATGTGATCCACAAAGAAAACGATGGCTGCTTCAGTGACCAGGGAGCCCAGACCAGTCCCCTCTAGCCCTGATTTCATGATATGTGCAGCATTGGGAGAAACTGTTCTAGCTCAGATTTTTACAGCCTGGGCTGACAATGAAAACTTTTTTGGAAGGCCATCTAGAGACTGGAGAAAGCCTTTATTTATTTACACAATTCATCACTTTAAAACAGGATTTTTCTTTCTGGTTAATTTTATTGATACAAACAACTTGTATTATTCCCCCATAAAAGTTAATAAAGAGCAACACATGGTACTTGAATTCATGCCATTGGCAATACCACAAAATGTTAATTGAAACAGCAACAACCCAGTAGCTTGCCACTGTCTGACTGGCAGACACACTGGACTTACTAAATTTGGTGAGCAAGTGTGCACAAGAATGAACAGCGCAGTGAGGAAGAATAAGCCTTGAAGAAGGGTAGTTCAAACTGTAGTGGGAGAACTGATATTTTTCTTCTTTCTTGTACAGAAGGTTGTTGGTAGTGGGATGCTTGCTTGTTATATGTATATTACACTGCCCTTTGATGGCTCAGCTGTACAGGCCAGAAGAAGCAAAGGATAAAACCAAATTTCTTTCTGTTGATTTCTTGCCTCTACCAACTCATTTATTCTGGAAAACGCATCCATAGAGACATCACCTGTCCCAGATCTTCTGACCCTCCAGACCTTGAAAGACTGATGGTTAGATCCACGAGTCACCTCTTCATCAGCAAATCCTCGTTTTAAGAGTTAGATTCTGAGAACTTTGTCCAGCAGCATTTACTCAGGGAATAATCTCTTTGACCTTAACAGAAGAAATTCATAAAGCAAGCTACTTCTGGGTGTGAATAAAATCCAGCCCTTGGTTATTAGTGGCAATGCTTCATGCTATACCATTCATATGGTTTAACCATCTATTTTGCAGGGGTCAGGCATCGGTATTATGCAGATGTAATTAAATCTTTACCGAAAAGGGGAAATGCATTGTGAGGTTGTATGCAAATTCTAAGGAAAAAAAAAAAAAAGACGTATAAATCAGATTTTTAAGGGCCAATCACAATTATAAAAATATTCTAAATGAAACAAAGCAGAAGAAAACTTCAGGAGTATTTCCTTTCATATCCTATTTCTAGGAAAATAATAGTCAGAAATTAAATTCTTGTCTATGAAACAGTTTTACTAGGAGATTATTTTTTAAAATTTTGTAGAGTTTGAATATCATCTTTGGTAATGCCATACCCTGTTTGTAAGCAGAAAAAAAATCCTTCTTCTTGAGTTTACTTGTCAGTTGAAGTCTTCATGGACTGACAACTTGTATAGAACTAGATAAAGAAGACAGATTCTTTAATGAAATAAAATCTTCTCTGTATTTACCAAGTACTGTTTCTAGTCTTCATTTTTTGATTTATGATAATAAGTTTTGATAAACTGCTTGACTTAGATCTGTCCTGGGTAATACCTACTTGATATTCTCAATCTTTTCTTCCCGAAGTCCCCAGTAAATGAAACAGTGCCTTTTGCTGCTCTTTTACCAAGCCTTCTGTGTCCCTGTATGGCATGAAAGGCTCCAGATCTAAAGATAATCACAGCCACATGACTGAAGGGTGAGCCAATTGTATGCAGATCTAGGATCCAACACTGTAAGGTTAATGCCTCCTTGTTGAAAGCGTATAATCATTTTGAAGTATCTTCTTTGTTTTTGTTTTGTGAGTTTGTTGCTTTGCTGTGTGATTTTGTTATATTTTTTTTAAAGAATGACAAAAAAAACCCAGAGCCTAATTTTATGTGCCTGGGAGTAGCTATCTAAGCTTCAGGCAATACAAACGCTGCTATTACTGGGGAGTAAAAGCTCTGCATAATTAACAAACATCATCAGCCTTACAGTTCCTGTAGAATGTAGTAAGTTCCTTGCCTGAAGGCTGCTCTCAGCCTAGTAAGTCTGTTTACCCTGTCCAAGATTAGATTAGTTTAATTATTATGAAAAAGACTGCTAAGATCTTACAGCCTAATTATGCAAATGTTTCTAAATGTTCACAAAAGTAATTTATTTATTTGGAGATAAATGAATCTGTTTTGTCATAAACCAGATTGCAGTCCTGGCAATGTACAAGCAGGGTTATGTGCCCTTAGGCGTATCTTTCACCACAAATATCAGTGGGACCCCTGGATTACAACATTTATAAATACATAAATGTTTTTTAGCAGGTTTTTATTGTTTTTGTAAATTATAGTAATCCCAGAAAGAACTATCACAGGTTTAATACTCACCAACCTTGTTATGAAAACAGGGTTTCTCAGCAGAAGCATTTAAAAGATGCTAACAGCTAAAACATTCCTAGTAGACCTATTAAGATGCACCTGTTTTATTATGCTTTGGAATTGATATCTTCAAAAGAGTTCTCTCTTCCTAGTACAGACTCTTGCTGCTAAAATAACCTGCATCAATAAAGTACTATTATTCTAAATAAGGCGATAGTGTTCTTCTTAAGGCATACAGTGCTAACCTTAACTGGAAGCAACCCCTTTTACATTAGGAAATGTGTAGGTTTTCTTCATAAACCTCACTGTAGCTTAGAGACTTAATTCTTCATCTATTTGTAATTACATGACAACACATGCAGAAAAACTGTTCTATATTTAGCTCCTGCTCTAGTTTCATTGCTATTATCATGGAGATAACCCCTAGGAAGCACACTGCTGCCTTCTGTGAACTCATGCACATTCAAGGCAGAGTATTTAAATTTTGGAATGGTAGACACTTAAAATCTGGTCTTGACCACAAAAAAACCTGAGAAGCTTAACATGTTGCACAGCTATGCAAAATTAAGTGGGACATAAACCCAAATGAAGACTGCCTTTTAAAGAGTTCAAATCTCTTCTTAATGAGACAACTCATCTGCAGGCAGGGGTTTTTGTGTGTACTGCCGAACATACATTCCCGACCCTCAGAGGCATCAACTTTGCAGAGAACTAAACTACAGGCGCCTTTAAAAAAATACAAGTGAAAAGTTTAGCTGGATCTTAGTAGCAAAGCAGGTGAAACACAATTTATATCTTTATTAAACTGGGACATTTTGAGCGAAGTTCATTTAAATTGTAATGTCAATTTGATGCAGTAATGCCTTCTGCCATCAACGTTTATTTTCTGCTTCAGACAATACCATGACATTTTAATAGAAACATATTGCATTAAAATCAATGCAGAGTGACTTCTTGATTTGTTTATAAATTAACCATTCCTTAAATAAGCACTGCAATAGCTCTATATGGGAATTATACCCACAGTTCTCCTGTGTATTAAATGGAGGATGTGAGCAATGATTTTAACTGGCTGCTATGACATCACCATTATCATGGATATTCAAGACATTAGAAGCTGCTTGCTGTCAGTTAAATGATCACATCTCAAGTGCACCTGCTTTATAATTATTCATTTGGAGCAGGATCATTAACATATTCCTTAAGTCATTTACAGGCAATTTGATTCTACAGTAATGATTTTTTCCCTCTTTGTAACAAATTAATGAGATATATATAAATACATGAGTACAAATGAAATTCACACAATTCATATCGTAATTAGTGTATGCCAAAGGTCTGGAGGTTGTCTAACTTGCATTTTTCCTCTAGTAGGCAGCTATTCTGCAACCACTTAACAGCTACAACACTATAAATGGTTCTTTCAGAAGAAAAATATCTGCCAATGTACTTTCAATGGCGACAGCAAGGTTAGTAGTCAGGTGAGATATTGCCGGTTTGGAAGTAACATTTGTGGCCCAGGCTCAAGAGTTTAAAAGATGAAAGTAGATCTAAGAAGCTGGGGGTTTATTAAATCTATATATTCAGCTACATAAATAACAGCTGCCCAGTATCACCAATGTAATGAACTTGCTCCAGTTTCAAATATGTACAGTTGTTACTGGCAAGACAATTTTGAGACTCATATGCTTAATTGATAACCGCCTACAAATAGAGGGACGTGTCCATGCACCGACATCACATATTAAATATTGGTAACTGATTTTAGGTTTTTCTGCAGTTTGGATGCTGACAGAACTTCTCCAAAACTGTAAAACCTCTGTCATTAGCGCAAGATGTTGCTGATCTCATCTTGGCTTGTATACAAAACTCTTTTAGAGGACATTACTGCTGGGGTGAAGGATGCTGCAAGACTGTCAGAAAACTGCAGTGCACACTCATTTTGGCCCAAAGAAACCTCTATCCTGCAACAACTGAAATGCAATAATTGCCTACTCTAGGCAACATCATTTCCTCACTCAGAAGATACGGCGACTTGCAAAAAAGTACAGCAGCATTTGCACAGATCGTTCCTACATACTGTTTTAGCATGTCATTAGCCAGTGTCGTTGGATTTCTGCAGAAAGGCATAGTGAGGAACAAGGAATTAAATCAATTGTTTTACTTTATTGTAAAACAATTCCCTCAATCATATGCAGGACAGAAGCAGCATGGCTCAGTGAACTATTGTGTTGAAATGTATGTACTGGGCAGGTCTATCCTGTCTTCAGCAGCCATGTTTGTTACATTGGCAATACGACAGTGATCAGAAGACCTTCTGCAGGCACAGAGAAGAGACACAGTGAGATGGAAGCATTTCTTCTTCTAACCCACTCCCCTGAAAATAGTTATGAAGCAACTGCCATTTGAGAAAATTTTGTCTCTTACAAACCTGCTCTTTAGGAGTGACTTAGGAGTATTAGGAGAGACAGAGAGCAGGGGTGAAAATGTTTCCGGCTTCCCTTCAGTTTGACAGCAGAGGATCCTGAGGCTACTAGAAAACCCCTGAAATGCAGTGTTACCACCTCTGAGCAATCTCTCTTGGACAAGTCCGTAAGAGGAATTAGAAGTGGTCTTGGAAAAAGCAGCTGCACGTGAGCATAGGGAGCTCTAAAGTAGCAGTTTATAACTCAAAGCATAAGACCAAGGCATTCTGGATGATGCACGTGACTAACAGACGCAGGAAGACTCCTGGACTTGCCTGTAATTATTTCTGTATAGGCTTCCATTTAGATGTCTTGGCCAAAGACAACAATGCGAGTTTTCCATTCACTTCTGTCGCAGTCAGGTTATTGGATGGTGATGATGAACCAATAGCATATGAGAAACTTAGTAATGTGACAGAAGCATCCCTGAGCTTCTGTGATCTGTTTTTCCTAATTATCTTGGGAAAATTACAGAACCCTTTATGGAATAAGAGAGTTATAAAAGCAATAGTTTGTTCTACAGTTATCAAATACTCTGGTTACAATGTTCCAATTTGACAGGTGCGTAAAAATTAAATTGACTTATTTACTAATGTCAGTGGTAGGTGAAGGTGCCACAATTACTACAAATGTTACAGAAATCTGAAGAACACTAATTACCAAATGACACACTGGTCATAAAAATCAAAGCACAGAAACATGGGGGTGGAAGCAAAAAGAAGCAGAATCCTCAGTATTCAAGCTGTAAACTACTCAGACTTAGATAATCTTATGATATAACAATACCCACTGCACAGGATATGTATCATTCCAAGCTATCACTTAGAAATAGACATTCAAAAAGACTGTTTAGACCTTTGAATATTACAAGTACTCCATCAGTGTAATTTACTGTTTTTAATATACAACTGAAATGCTACAGAAAACAAAATGTTGGATTATAATTTATTTTGCGCTACTGAAAGGCACTTCCTTCAACAGTGTATTCTGCATTATTGAAAACTGAGCATTTGCTCTCCCTGTTCTCCTGGTACAGCTCACGTCATCTTTACTGGACTAGACAGCTCTGATCTGCAGCCCTTTCTCAGGATCTGATGGTTATGGTGTGGCATTGGCAAGGCCTTGGGGTTTTACCACTCCCGAAAAGAAATCCAAAAACTCAACAGCTCCCATATCAGTACTTAGATTAGATATCCCTACATACCAGCCATGGTTAGCTATTCCCTTGCCAAGCAAACAAGGATGGGCTTCTCACAGGATTTATCCTGTGCTGCACTGTGACAGCTACCATTTAAAGCAACTCATAAACAAAAGAAAGCATTGGCTATTCTTTCACCTAGTGATGGACACTAGTGTAGAAAGTCCAAGGAAATTTCCATACATATATTCTCCTACCTCAGTACAACCTCTTCCAGTGCTTGAGATACCTTGGCCTGCCTGTCGAGTTTGGGACAAACAGCGAGTCCTCAACATGCAATTTCTCAGTGCTCTGATTCTTCCCAAGGTCTGTGCCTCTCCCCCCTCTCCTCCCAGTCTCTCTTTCCCTCAAGAAGGAAGAACAGCAGTTCTCCCTGGCCATCAAGTGAGCCCTGGAAAAAGTAAATCATCCTACTCTGGGACTGTTACTGTGACAATTTAAAGCTGCGCATCCGCAGTTTTATTACCTGTGACAGCTCTTTCCTTTCCCCTCTTTAATTTTAAAGATCATTTTAAAGACTTCCTTGACAAAAAGCTGCATTCACTCAGGCAGCAATGCACAAGTTTGAAGAAACCCACAATACACATCAGAATAATGCAGAGAGCTCATCATGACTCATTCTTACTTTCTCCTTATTCTCTGAAAGCAATTTTACATTTGTGAACCACATGGTACCACCGAACTGTTCCCGAGTGCATTCTCTGGGTGACAAAACTCAACACTGCAAATTTGTTGGAATTCTATTCAGAGCAGAGCAGTATCCATCCCATACCTTCCCCCAGGCCCACCCAGCACCAGTCCCCCATCCTCAGCCTCCCAGCAGCAGGCACCTTGCTGAGCGCTCCTTCCAGACCCTCTTGGGCTAGACCCAGCCACTGCCTCCCCCCAGCATCAGGAGCTTATGGCCCCTTTTTAAGATGGCAAAAGGGAAGGAGATGGACCCTGTTTGTTTTGAATTCCTGTAAGGTTGGTGTGTGCAAGTGAGTCAGGGACCCCTTTTCCACCTCACATGCTGAAAATAAAAGCCACAGTAAAACAGTTACCTTTAAGACAGTAACGTTTACCAGCAGTTCAGGTACCTTGAGTTCTGACAAAAACTAAGGAAATATGGCATCTGTATGTCACACAGGCAAATAACCAAACTTAAATCAAATGTTACATCATTTTTCATCTCTATTCAAGTAAAAAGCCAAAATAAAGCAAAAGCATGCTATGCAGTACTTCACACTCAGAATAGATTTATTTCACTTTATGAGGCTTTCAGTATCACTCATCACTGAGGTATCCAGAAACAACATGTTTTGCTCATGAGAACAATAGCCTGTAAATTTCTGAATCTGAAATATGCATGAGAAATAGGTAATGACATTTACAGCTTAACACGCACACACTTTAGGCTTCTAATGAAAGATCAGAAAAAGCCAGAGTGTAGTATAGCATTACCCTTTGGTTTCAACTATTCTGAAAGAGTCATTCTACAAGGGAAAACAGGTAGCAGAGTTGGGGAATTTCCAGTCATTGCAATTGCCACCTGGGAGGAGACTGGTGGCTAAAGGGCAGGAGGTCCTTCAGCATTGCTGAGCAGCTCCTCCAGAACAGTAGCCCATCAAGTGGAAGGGAATGCTCTTTCCTAGAACAGTGCCACTGACGGAGCAGGTCCACTCAGGGCTGACTCATCAATTCTCATATACTGGTAAATATGGAACTCTCCTTTCCACTTGATAAGGGTTTTTTTCAGTTTGGCTTTTCTAAGGAAGGAAAACGTTATATCATTTGGTAGCGAAAGTTTCTTTCAACTGAATGGCTAATCCGTGTTTTGAGATAGAAGAGTAATAGTCTGTCAGTGTTACGGCTGATTTCATTTTTAAATCAATATTATCACATCGTTACAGATTTCCTAGCTCTGTGCAACAATTATTCCGTTGATTCTTTCAGATTACACACTTCACAAACATATATTCTTGCTAATACTTATAAGCATTTCATGCAATTCCTTCTAGCTTCCCAAACCTTGAATGTGGCACTTCATAGACACATACGTCCATATAAAACTTTGATTTGAGTATTGCAAATACTAAAATACAACAGACTGGTGATTGGGAAAACAAAAACAGATCAACCTCCCAAGCACTACGTTAATTTCTGCAAAAAAGTAAAGGTATGTTGTGATTATGCATGCCAAAAAAAATTCTCTAAATATGTATTTATTATTGATCTATCAAAAGACTACATTAAATTGAATTTAAATTTGATCTTTCCCTATTTCTTAGCTTATGAATCCTTTGCAAAATAAGGCAGAAAAACAACTGACATCCCTAAAGCTAAATCCAGCTAAGTTTCCCACTGATAATGAAATCAAGCATGTTAAAAGGGATCGACAGCTTTGATTAACGTGAATTTCAGTACCCTGAGAGCACCTGAGCATGGAAGGTAGTAGATAGTCTTAAACTAATCACCACACAAACATGTAGATAGATGACTGACCAGAAGAACATACAATAGGCTGACTTACAGGTTCACAGACAGTTCAGTCTGCCCCCTCTGCATTTCAGTGACTGGCACTCTTCTTCCTTGCCCCATATAGGGGTTGAAAAGTGAAGCTCATCCCCTTAACTCAGGAAGAGAAACTAGAACGTTAGGTACCATTGACAATTTCCACTTTTCAAGAGCTCAGGACTTCCTAGACCCACAACATCTGCTCTTACCAGAATGATGCCCTCTACCCTTTTTCTTCTGCTTGAAGCACGAGTCTCTCTGCTACACTGCATTTTCACATGGTTTGCGGCTTCATTACAAGCATTTTGCACATCTCAGGCTGGAACCTGTAGATGAGAACAGCTTTTTAATGTTTGCTGTAGTCTGGAAGAATTGTGCATTTATTCAACTGAAAGCAGTAATGATGAAGGGAAAAAATATTATTTTCAATTCTACTTCCACTGCACATTTCCTAGATGAGGCAGTGAAGCTTCATTTGCAGTCTGTTACAAAGCAAATCAAGACACATATTTAATATCTAAATTCCACTCAGAAGCAATACGGAAAGAAGAGAAGAAACTGCTGATTATGTAGTTCAAGACAGGGCAACAGAACATGTTGTTTACATGTATCAAGTGCCAGCAGCCAAATGTTGAAGCAATATCATTTCCCTGCACACTTAACACGTGTTTGTGCAATAACCAACACATCTGTATAAATATTATAGGACACTCGCTTGTAAATGAGGTCTCATTGCAAAAATAAGGTCTACAGAACTAAGAGCTTCTGAAGTGCCTGGCATCTAGAACTGGAAGATATTAAAGAAATCTTCCACAAGATGGCGCTCTCTCTCTCTGTTCGTATTACTGACTCAAACCGGTGTAGAGAGAACATAAATAATATTCAGGATAACAATGTGATTACAGTTTGGAGGAGTAAGAGTGCCTCCACATGGGAGGGATGCATCACTGAATTAAGGCAGCCTATATGATAGTGGAAAACTACACACCGTCCATTCTCTACAGACTGTAAAGGGGCTGGAGGCTTTCACAGGGAGTTTTGAAATTATGTCTTTTGAAAGACACCTGCTTGCTCTATCTGCACTCCAAGCTGGTGGGTCTCAATGAAGTTTCATTTCATCAGCCACATACCTAAGGGGCAGCACCCAAACTAATAAACCCTGCCTTTCAGGGCTAATAGAAATGCTCAACTTCTGGCCTGGATCTGCACAGATAGCTGCTGGCCTGATGTACGCATGGGCAGCAAAGCATCTTTGCAAATGTAAATTCATAATTGTACACCAAACTTCAGAAAAAAAATGAAGCAAAAAAATAATAAAAAGCACTTTCACCAATATTTTTTTAAGAATTCTGTTTCCAGACATAACTTTAATTCATCTCTCATATGACAGCTATGGAAAAAAATCTTTGTGACATTTGAAAGCATGTAATTTTGAGCAGCTTTAAAACCTATTGGACACAAAGAATCCCTTTACCCATATTTATCCTGAACCATTTTGTATCTTTACCTTATTTTCAGTGAAATGCACTTTACTGTTCATTTTACTGTTTAATGTGCTTACCAGGGCCTTGGGATCAGACTTATGCGTGAGAGCACGTCTTACAGAATTATTCATTAAATATACAGAAAATTGTCTCAGAAAAAGTATCACAACAATCTAAAAATACATTTGACTAAAACAAAAATGATAAGATCTTGCCTTATTCCACCAATATCTTTATATTAACTTATGATGTGTATACATAGAGATCGTCTTTATAAAATATGCATTCCTCCTATGCCCAGTATTTGAGGTGGCTCATATTTAAGCAGTTGGATTCTGGACAGTTGTGTTATCAAATAACTGCCCTAATGAGCAAAAGAGAAACAAGCATCAATATGGGAGAGCAGGAGCATTTTTCACACTGTTGCTCCTTGCATTTCCAAACAGTATGCTGGGACAGGAATAGATGCAAGCAGAAACTCCCCAGCCCCCAACTTCTATTTACTGCAGAAAGTGGGAAAGGGCTGTGAGGGAAATCTCCAGTTCTGTGGGATTCCTGGCACAGTTTGGAGCTGGTGCCATACTGAAGGTAATGTGTGAGCTTCCTTACTTATATTGGGGGAAAAAGCTGGGACACTCTCCTACCACGTGGTTTATCCAAGGCAGCTTACAATTTCAAGCTACCTCACTTTTATCACAGCAGAAGTGTCTGTCCCTGATAGCTGTAGCAGGACAGCTGGGACAGTGAAATTACAGTATAAACTCAGTCCCATGTGCCCATGCTCATTGCTCCTAGAATATAACATCCTCGGTTTGCCCCATTTTGACAGATCATACGTGCAGTTTCTTAGGCAAGGATCTTCTTTCTTCTCACATCATCATTATATTGTCTCTGTGGACCTGTAAGAGGGTACCAGCAGTGTAGACCCACATTTGGCTTGCTAATAGCCAGCAGACAGTTCTTCTATCACAGGAGGACTCCTCAGTGAGCACTTGCAGCTAGATTACATCTCTTCTTCATAGTCCGAGTACAGGAAACTACTTACAGGATCCCCCAAGAATATGGTCTATTAAATTATCAAAACCAGAATTAAGTCTAATGTCTAAAAGGAATGAGAAAAAGGCATTTCCTACACATTGCAAATGAATACTATTTTTACACAGCTAGAACTGACTACTGACCACCCGTTCCTTACCATACACACTACAGCCCACCTCATCAGCTGGCATGCTTACATGCACAAAATACCCTTTTTCCAGCACTGTGGTTGCCTTTGTATCATTTTCCTAGCAACAGAAAGGAGCTCTGGTCTCTCTATTTTACCTCACCCACACTGAGGAAATCATATTTTGGTCTATATTACAAGATGATGGAGAAACCTGAACTCTAAGAGCAGCTGCCATTCTGTCCCAGTTGCCACCAGACACAAGCTGAGAAACAGCAAGGAAAATGAGAGAGAATGCCCAAACTCCTATTTTTGCTTATGATGCCTCTTACACCAGCTTTTCACTGAAGCAACTCTTGTTCTTTTCTGCATGGATACAACAATATATGCCAACGGAACACAATCGCATTCACATGTGTGCACAACAATGTGCAGTACATCACTGGACCACATCATCCAGTTCTGTCTCCATCGCCCATCAGAAACAGCAACTCATATCTTTGGATTTATAGCAAGCTTCTGGCACTAATTTCATATACAGCTTTAAAAATTAAGCAAAGAGAAACATATTTTTGTCTTCTAAGTTTTCTTCAATTCTGGTAAAATATGCCAGTCATTAGTTTCAATTGCTACTTCATAACAACTTCACTTTCTCAGCACGTTATACAAAGTCTGCCCCAGTCCTATCTCACAGCCCAGGTACTGACCATCTCCTTTGAAACACTCACCTCCTCCCTCAAAAAACACCCCTGCTTTCTATTTGTGCACACTGGTAGCAGCACCAGTGAATGGAGATCAATTATGACTTGGCAAGCTGTACATCGTAAAGTAGCTGCTGCTTCTGTTGGGATAGGAAAGAAGGGGGTTGTAATTCATAATGAATATAAAGGTTGTTCTGGCAACAATATGGCTTATCTCCACACGGAGAAAAAGTAAGGAAGATTTTTAAAAAGAAGCACAGGGGTATATCCCTCTCATGCTCTCAATCTGTGTTAATTAAAAGTTATTTAGTTTTACTGTCAGTAAAGCTTAGACACATTACTGAAACCTGTAAGAAAAATGCTGATACCATACTGATTTGAATCACTTGTAATAATCTTATTTTATAGACCCAAACACAAGGTATTCTGAAAAGAAAAGGAAAAATAAACTAACATTTTTGCTTGCAGCCTTGTAATTTCCCTGAATCATGCTGTGCTGTTGACTTTTAAGCAAAAGTCTTTTCTGAAATCCACTGGAAGTTCTATTTAAGACCTGGTGGCAAGATATGGACCATTGACTTCAGTACAATTACTCCAAGTTGTACTGCAGAGGTCTGAGAATCAAGTCCTCAGTCTTTCATATAAACTCAGGCATGCTTATGACACATTGTACAAATAAGAGACACTGAACCAAGCAAAAACATACAGGAGTCCTATGGAACCTCTTTTCTTTTGGCTTTTGCTTCTGTGGGTTTAATTCAGACTCAAAGATAGACTCAATGTAAATGAAACAAAAGTTTGTGTGAAAACTGCTGTCATTGTAGTACAGGTTATTATATACTTTTTTAAATTTTTATGATGTTTTGGAAGAACGTCTGCCGTTTTATTATTGTCAAAATTCTTTAAAAAATTGCATTAAAATCCAAATAAAGTGACCAAAATATAAACAGAAATGCTTAATCTTCCTCTGCTGGGATGTCTCAATGTTTTGGGAATATTTTATGTCTCCAGAGACCCAAAAGGCGAGTAATTTGAAAAGCAGTATGTATGCAGAAAATCATCATAATGCCCTGTGGAACCAATCTGAGCCCATCAAAATCCACTGGAGTCTGTCTAGTGACTTCAGAGAGTTTCAGTCATAGTTCTCAATGTGCATTTTCCAAATCAAAAAAAACATTAGGCCTTCCAAACCTCCCTTGTTAATGCCTGCACTGTAACAGACTCAAGAAACAAAACACAGACTCAAGAATAAAATACAACTAAAGGCTGAAGCTATACAGTCCCATGCTCTGCCCAATCCTGTTTGCTTTCCACACTGCTGACCATGAAGCTGCCACACATATGCACTGCAGCAACTGGAATAAATTGCAGAGATGGTGAAGTGTTGAGTGCTGACAAGTAGAAGATCTGAGAGCAGTTGCTACACCAAAAGGAGATCCTTTAGTGTGAAACATCAGAGCCAAGATTAAGCCAACAAACAGAAGTATTTAGTATATGTTAAGTGAAGTTCGACAGTGGGAATGCAGACCAGGAATACTTTGGAAATTTTCATGGAATATCAAAAAGTACCCATACTAACAGTCAGTGCAACCAGGGCCCCCAGGTCTGGGACTCGATGCCAGAAATCATAGTGGCACAGCAGAGTTCCATGGAAGTCACCGTTGCAGAATTACCATCACTGACATTAAAAATAAAATAATAATTAAAAAAAAAAAAAACCAAAAAAAAAAACAAACAACCCCCAACCTCTAAAATAAATGATAAAATGCACAGAGAATGTATTTTTATTTCACTGGAGTCTGGACCTCTTCAGAGTAAAGCTGCAAAACCTACTTTCATACCATGCATTGTCAGAAAAGCATGAATGGTTTGTTAGGAAAACTGTTGTATCATCTCATGCATATTTACTCTATAGGGGGAAAATTAGTTGTACGTTTTTACATAATTTAAGTTACGGTCATTCATACAGACATTTCCATAAACATCTCATCTTTTAAAACAGAAAGCAATGAGTGGAAGTACCATGCGGTCTGAAAACTGCCGTACTGTTTTGGCTGTTAGTTAACATCATTTTACACATACGTGCTTTTCTGATGCAGACAAATGTTGGAGAAATTATACTCAAATAATAAAAACATATAAAATTATTAACTGCATTACTGACTTCTGTAAACATTCAGCATACATAATTTTGTTCACAAGGGTTCCTATAGGTAGGATGCATTGTGAATACCTGTGCAAATATTCATGAATATTACAGCTGGGCACTAGTGGCTTACCAAGCTATATCCCTTGGGCACAGCGGCAAAAGCATCTGAACCCAACCTAGAAGAGCTGAACACGTCCCGCAGATACTCTTATTGCTGGGAGCTGTTGCTTGCACACATGAAGTTACATGAGCAAACTGGGCTCGAGAACCTCAGTCCTGGGTGTTGTGTAGAGCAACCAACCACCTTACCCAAGAAGCACAAGCAGAGCTGCTGCTTTACAACAAAACAAATGTATGTAGGTTGAAGATTGAACCTAGGTGTCTTAATCTCAACATAAAATATTAGGAAAGCTTTTAACTGCATACCTGGAGTGTACACTTTTCATAACATTTCTCATCTGAAATGAATTAATGAATCAGTTCAGACCCCAGTCAAACTATTTACGTTTCCTCAGCTAGCTGTAGGTGAGTTGCCTGTTCTTTATCTAATTCTTTATATTTCTATACCTGTTTAGGAATTAGACATTTTCCCAGCCTTATTTTTGCCCACCCACCTAATCAAGAATATGATAAAACGGGTAATACTTTGAGAGGCCAGAAAAGCTTTTTATACAATAAGAAACTTCCAAAATACTTGGAATTCCTGTAAAGTATTTCATCCTGGAACATGGACAGAAGAAGATGGCTTTGACCCATTATACAAAAGTCTGACAATCTTCCTAACAAATATCTCCAAGCTATAGCATAGCAGCTAACACATATTTATGTGTAAGATGGCTCAGAATAATTGATTAGGTTTGCTAAGGTTCCAGTTAAGAAACTGCAAGTGCAATCTCTTTTTTTTCCCCCTTTCCTTACTGTTTTCTTGCATAACAATTTTTTCCTTATCATTTCTAATTTTCATGCAGAGCATGTTTGCTTATTCGCTATGGTCAGCAGACACTTTATTTTAATTACTTCAAAGGTAAATGTATTTGAAGGTATTTGGCTTTCATTTTAGGTAAAAAAAAAAAAGCAATTAATATTAATATAATGGTTATAGAACAGCACAAGAAAAAAATGTCAAAAATATGAGCTGCCAACACCCAAACCCCAGATACATTAATAAATATACTGTTTACTTTGCCTTTGCCTAGTCCTTTTTCTAATGAACACAGCAGAGGCAACAAGTTAACTTACTTGCTCCCTAAATCTTACCAAAGGTTACTGGGCAGTTATTTATCAACTGCCAACCTACAACTTCATTACTATAATTATGTCGTAACCACCCAATTAACTCCTGGGGTAAATGCATGTTGCTCTTGCACTTTCTGCTTTAAATTTTTGTTGTTCCCATATATGTGAAACTGCCACACTTACAAGACCCTTTAGAGATCAGAATCCCACTGTTACCAACACTGGCAATCAAATGACATAAAGCTATGCCTGCTTTCTTAAGTGGGGTTTTTGCTACGTAAAAGAGACATTTATTGTAAAATAAAATCAAAGGGAGAAAGATAGAGAACCCCTGTGTGCTGTAGAATTTCCCTGCCCATTCTGAGATGGACCAGAGGAACTAGATCACAAGCTAGCATCAATCACTGTAATTTCAATTAAACCCATGAAGTATCACCAACGCACAAGAAAACTGCCTCTCTTTCCATGACTTATGATGTACATGGGGGGAAAAAAAAAAAAAAGAAAAAAAAAGTAAAACCTCGATATGGAAAGTAATAAGCGGCAGATACTGATTGAGTCTATGCATGCAGGTACAGATACCATTCAGTTTTGATGGACACAAAACTCAATACTAGTCAAAAAACCCCACTCCAGATGCTTTACATAAAATTGAATCAATAAATAAGTAAACTGAGACACTAAACAGCTGAATCAATTCTGAGTGCTTCCACCTCCAAAGAGACACTAGCACTGAGCCTCCTGCCTGACAGGGTGTAGCCCACGCTCTCTGTCACAGGCTGGGGGGCAACAGAGCCAGGACTCATAGCTGCACGGCTGGGCTCCCCTACAACCCTGCACTCCATAGGCAAAGCCAACATCCCAAGGGCAGCTCAAGCATAGCTGGAAAGAGAAATTTTGCTTTTCAGCTTTCTAAAGGGAACAGATCATCCTTTTGTATTACGGAAATGTGAATAAATGGGATAGAAATTCCTTTCCAGACATGGGTCAAAGAGAAAAACTTTTGAGAAATGTAAGAAAGATGTAAGAGGGTCTTTCCTGATGATTTGCAGCCAATAGTTCTGTCCTGTATTCCAGCATGGACAAGTTAATTCCTTACCTCAAAACCACTTCTGGGAATACATTTATTGCCCTCATCCTCTTACAGATCTTCCCCAGTCTCTTCAAGGGCACGTAAAAAGAATTGCTTGGCAAATAGAATTTAATTGCATTAAATAGCAAATTAATCTTTTCCCCCTAGATATCCTACAACATCTTGCCACACCAGAAAACAACTGAAAATACAGCCACGCACTGACTGGAGTCTCATTGTAAAAAGTTATTCCAGGATATTGGCTTCTGTCCAAAAGGTAAGACTAACAGAGGTAAACTAAATATGTTTGAACACAGGAACGAGCTTAAGCTCTGTTCTTTGTCAAAACTCTTTCTTTCAGAAAATCATTTTCTTTACCCATTGGACAACAAAATGCATTGTCAAGAAATTTTATAGCAATAATTATAAGAGATGTCCATTTGAACCCATTGAGGTCTTACTGATTTTATAACACCCAGCAGACCTCCCTGCAGGAGAACGCTATATTTATGTTAGCAATATATGCGAGAATTGAGATCGTAAAATTAAATGACCACATAGAACTGTCATTTATATGACGAGCTCCTACATGTGTGAAGGCTGGTTTATCTTGCAAGATAGGGTAGTACTAAATGGTCCACTCTCAGTGAATGCTTTTAATCACGCATTTCTTCACTGTTTCTGCAATATTACACTTGAAGGACTGGTAAGCAGTTTGCTATGAAATGTTAAATGGCTACTGGCAGTACAAGCCCGATGGAAGTGCTCACTAAAATAGAAGTACAGTACATATTGTATGCAATTGTTTTATGAGAGACATTATGGTTACTAGAATAACATTTCACCATTACCTACTGCTGAGAGAAAAGTCATTAAGATATTTGGCAAGCCAGTGTAATTTTTCAGCAGAACTACAGTACAAGACCTCAGAATAGCTTCTGTACAAAAAGGCAAGCTGTCTCAAGAAAACAACTTAAGTCTTTGGTGTCATTTTATTCATAGGGGTTTATTTTCAGTTTCCAATGAGAAAGTTATTGCTGCCGGAGAGTGAACAATTGAGCCTTAACCCTTATTATAATGGTGCAATTTCAGAACCACTATAGTAATTCTTGCAGCAGTATTTCCATTAAAAATCTCTTTTCTAAAGAGCTTTTATGGTGTGTAGTTTCATTCAGACACTTTTATGAGAGATTTCTTTAAACTAGCACTTTAAAACTAGAGAGAGATTAACTATGTGTTTAAGCATTGCTAAATGCTGAGATAGAAATAAACAGAACTCAAGTCACTGTTGTCACCTCAGCCTCTTCCCACATTTTTGCAAACACTGCAGCAACAGTGATGAAAATTCATACCCTCCACAAAAATAGCAGGGTCCACGCTGAACAGAGTCCCCCTCACCACCATCAGTGGAGCCAGCAACTGCCGGTTTTTCCTGTTGCCATTAACACATTAAAGACCGACTCACAAACGCACAGATGTCATTCCATCCTGATCATTTCCAGTAAATATGCTTTTCCTCTTCCAAGAATTGTACTTTAATGAGGAGACGAGGCATTGCAGCTTCAAGGTGAAAACATTTTCAACAGAAACAGCCACTATGCATCACCTCACTAAATCCTTTTCTCTAGAACAAGAACAGTAATGACCTATTACAGTATTATCACAAGGTAACAAAACATAAGTAATGAGGCCCAGTGCAACCAAGCACTTCTGGTTGTCAATGTTTCCAATGGAAACAATGACTTCTGGTTAACACGAGCTGACAGGAGATCTCATGAAAGCCCTGTAAACGACACAGGCCAGCATTAAACAAGCTGCTGTTTTATTCCTGTTCCTTCTGCAAGCCCGATCATGACAATCTCAAAACAGTGAGTGGTTTCAATAGGATATCCTATTTATCCAATTTGGAAGGTAGCAATTCTGATATCTGATTTTTATTATTTTTTTAATCTGATATTGTATACTTCTCACAAACATATTTAATAACAGAAATTAAAATATACCAATTAGATTCAAGCTCAAGGAAACATTTACCAGATGACCCATTTGCCAACAGAAGAATAAGTGAGCAGAAGCTCCATCAAGTGCAATGCAGTTACTTGATATTATGCGAGAAAGGAACTTGTTCATTAATGCTTTTAAGTTTATGCCAGGTATTGATAGAAGGGCAAAAATTTTAGAGCCACAACAGAATATAAAAGAAATTTAAAGACTGGAATGATAAAAATATTTTCTAGAATTCAAGAGCTGAAGTCCATAACTCTAATGTTATTAACGTAGGTTTTTTTTTTTTTTAATAAAAGCTTTAAAAAAAGCAGACTTCTTTTTCTTACACATATAATGGCGAAAACCTCAAAGAAACTGCCACTGTAACAGGAATTTACTCCTCTTTAATCAGAAAACTAGTTCTTCAAATCAGCTACAACTGTATACATAGAGACACCACCCTCTGGATTTAATTCTCATACTTATTTCAATTCCACAAAATTAATAACTGCATTTATTAAAGATGTATTTTTACTTTCTTGTCTCCTAACATAATGAGTTTGCTTGTGCTAGAACCAGACAACTAGACCAGATATGGGAATATATATATCCATGCACTGGAAAAGAAGTGTTTTCCCTTTGTCTTAACAATGAAGAAACAACGTAACATTCCATAACATAACATAACATTCCAACATTAACAGCTTTTATTTTTAATTGATTTTCCACTGTTTCTTTTTAGGGTCTCACAAGAAAGGAAAAAAATCCCTAAACTTACAAACATTTAAAAAGATGTTGCTAAAATTTCCCTCATTAAACTGAAAATGTCAGCGCTAGCAAATGCTTCACCAGGATTTCTAAAAACTTACCATTATTTCAATACCACTTGGAAAGAAAAAAAAAAAGGAAAAGAAAAGAAATTATGCCTAAAACATAATGCATAGAATTATATAAATGAAGTATATGCTTATATAATTATAAGAATGCTTATAAGTATCTGAAGGGTGGGCAGAAGGAGGGTGCAGCTGGATTCTTTTCCGTGGTTCCCAGTGACAGGACAAGGGGCAATGGGCACAAGCTGGAACACGGGAAGTTTCATTCAAATATGAGGAAAAACTTCTTTACAGTGAGCATGACAGAGCCCTGGAACAGGCTGCCCAGGGAGCGTGTGGAGTCTCCTTCTCTGGAGACCTTCAAGACCCGCTTGGATGCAGTCCTGAGTGATGTGCTCTGGGCAATCCTGCTTTAGCAGGGGAGTTGGACCAAAAGATCTCTAAAGGTCCCTTCCAACTCTGACAATTCCATGATTCCATGAATTAAACTTAATACAAGTAATTCCATTTGTTGTTCTACTGCTGGTATGTAGAACTACACACCTTTTCTATTTTCTTATGCAACCTCCAATGCAAGTGACCCACATTTATGAAAGCCTTTGTGGTTTTGAAACCAAAAAATTTTCAAGTGAAACACGGAGGAAGACAGTTTGGCTCTTAGGCCATTTACAAAGATTATCCTCAAAAGACACTGTTTTCAGAGCTGCAAAATCTTCAATGTACTCTTCAAACTGCTGGCTCTTTTTTTACAACAGTTTTTAGTATCATAATGTTGAATAGCAATAGTTCCAACAGAATTTAAGAAAACATACACTTCACAGAATCACAGAATCTTAGTGGTTGGAAGGGACCTTTGAGATCATCGAGTCCAACCACATGAAAAAACAAAAACAAAAAAAACACAAACAAACAAAAAAAACCAAAATAAACAAAACACACAACAAAAAAAACACCACACAAAAACA